>OW240919.1:33272861-33368388 GCA_933207985.1 Pelobates cultripes | reverse complement strand
TTGATAAGTGGGACATTAGGATAGAAAAGAGGCACAGATGGATTTGAGCCCAAAATGTCACTGTGATCACCTCCTGCAGATTGGGTAATTGGCCACAGGGGGGAGTGCCTGGGTGGTACAAGCACTCCCCCCTTCCAATCTGCAGGGGGATCTGTGTGCCAGTTACATGTGTCAGCCAATAGGCTGACACATGTAACACTGATCGCAGTGACAGGCTGTCACTGCGATCAGAGTGCTCTGAGATCGCAGTGACAGCCTGTCACTGCGATCTCAGAGTTAGCAGATCGCGGTCACTGACCCCAGGGGGACTGCCTGGGGGGCCAGGTAAGTCCCCCGACCGCGATCTGCATGGGGTAGCCGCTGGCCACGTGTGTCAGCCGATTTGAAATCGGCTGACACACGTTAAAAAACTGATCGCAGTGACAGCCTGTCACTGCGATCAGTGACTGCAGATCGCGGTCACCGGCCACAGGGGGGGTTGCCTGGGGGGCCGGGCATCCCCACCGACCGCGATCTGCAGCGGGCGAATAGCGCCGGCCACATGGGCGGCCATTAAAGTGAGGGCGTACTATTACGCCCGCCGGCGTTTAGAGCCGGCTCCTGCAGGGGGTTAAAAGTTGTGACTGTTATTACTGTGGAGCTCTGTTACACACCCAGACACACCAACAATATGGAGCTCCTTGATAAGTGGGACATTAGGATAGAAAAGAGGCACAGATGGATTTGAGCCCAAAATATTGACTGCCCCTATTAAATAGTTTGGGAGGTGTTGGAATATCAGAAAATATGAGAGTGCTAGGCAGTGTGAGAGAACCAGTCACTAAAAGATTATACGCTGAAATTGTGGAAGGACATTAGAGTGACTCAAGCACTTGTAAGAGACATAACAAGACATTTAGAGAGTGTAAGAGTTTTAATGCGAGACAGCCACTGTGAGAATTTTTAAGTGAGACAGTCAGGCGCTGTGAGAGTATCTGTGGAAGGGACTTAGACCCTGGAAGAGTTACATACAGTGAGCTAGAGCTGTTAATGAAAAGTCACAGCTCTCTTATTAAACAAGCTTCGTAATAATAAGACCATAATTATAGTGCATTGAGCTGGCAATATGTTGGCTTTTTCTAAATAGCCTTATTAACAGCGAGGTTACATCAGCATGGCACATTGAATGGATGACATTACGTAGTCCACAGTTAGACGCGCTTGTTTTGCTTGTACAATATGACAGGACATAAAAAATCTGACGACGATTTCCTTGAGATCTTGGCTCCGGATTTTAATGATTATAAGGTAGAGCAGGATTGGCAACAGGCATCTCTTGAGTCTAGCATCTATTTTATGATGAAAACTGAGATTCTTAAATACCTTTTCAGGGCTACTTTCATATTCCTGGCTTCATTATGTATATTTCATGCTCAGTTCTGCTAATTGGCAACTATGGCCGTTATATTTGGAACGAAAGCTTATGAAGTATCGCAGTGAAGTTCTCTTTAGCTGTTCTGTGTTTTACTTTTATTTATTTTTTTATTTTCTGTTTGTGGATGAAGTAAGGGTAAACTGCAAATCCACTTGCATAGATTGTGAGAATCAATGCTTGCAGATCACATTTTAAGTTCTTGAGCTGTACCAATGATTGCTATTGACGTACAATTCCTCTCCACTGATACTACATGCAATTATTCATTGACTTCAGTGCCAACTCCTCTTCTAAAACAGACGTAAAAACTGCAATCTGCATTTCAAATAAATCCTTATTTCAAGTGATGTTAGGGAAGACAGGAAGTGTAGCTGATCCTAAGGCAGTCTGGAAAAATATAAAGCTATTTAACGCAATATTGAAATTAACCCTATATATGACAAAGTGGAGAACTTGGCTTTACTTGATTGGCTGATAAATAAAAGATTATATATTTAAAGGAATTCACAGAGGACACTCATTTAGAGAATTTTCACTTTAATGACAAGTGTATTAAGTAACGTGATATTTTCAATGTATTTCCAGTCTCATGTAGTTAGTAATTAAAAAAAACAAAAACATTTTGTATATCCATCCTGGGTGTTAAAATGATCATTGGCAGCCATGACATGTAAATGGTCTCCAGGCTTTATGAGGCCTGTTTTTTGTCTGTGTTGTTTGAAAACCACGGTATATAGGCCTTATACAAAATGGTTACCAAAGGCCATTTTAAATCTGTACCAATAGCAGAGATATGATTAGATTTTTTTATGATAGCTAAGCTTTGGTATAGATGTATTCCACACCAAAATTTGAAGTAGGAATATGATAAGTTATCAAAACAAAGAAGGAAAATTAAATAAAAAAATGTTAAGCAAAACATGGCAGCAGTATATGCTATTAAAAAGGTTCAGCCACCAATTAGTCTTCTCAGGATTCCATTTTGGTAATTAAATGTATTTATTTTCCATGCTTGAAATAAACAGTTAATTTTATTGAGTGTGCCCTGTTAGTGACCATTAGTGTGCAGTGCATGCCTCTCAAAACATGGAGGAATATTTTGGGAGGTATGCTATCTGGACAGGAGTGGGTGGACCTTGGAGGGGCATTCCAGTGACATAACTTGCAACAATGGAGATAGTCTTGATGCCATCCCTCTGACAGTCACACTGCTTACCCCAGTCAGGGCAGACCATGAGAGTGCTGCCGAAGGTTCTAGTGCCCTGAGCACAGCACAAGTGTGTATCTTGATTTGATGTACTGTGCTGACTGATGTGGTACACCAGGCAACTAATTTGGGATGGTGGGACAGAATCCCCAAATCAGGACTGTCCTGCCTAAAGCGGGACTGTTGGGAGGACTAGCAGTGAAGTGAAAGTGCACTGTGTTGATTTTCCAAGAGCAGCGTCTGGTGTCATGTGTCTGGTGAATCGGTGATCACTGTATCCCTGGAGGGCAACTGACTTATGTGCAGTGAGAGCAATGTGTGTTTGGTAACTGATCTTGCATGCACAGTACATTGCTTGTTTTGACGTTCTTGTTATCTGTGAATTAAAATCAACATTTTGTGGCTGTCCCCTAGCCAACATATTTTTTTTCTGTCTCTTATCTTATTTTTGGTTCCATTTGTCAAATCCTTAATTCCAAAGTATCCAAACATATTCAGGCATCGATTTGTTGTAGAGATTTTCTCTCTTAGCCAAACAGCCACCAATCAGGAGGCAGTGGCCCTTTACTACTGAAACCTATTACAGAAAAAAAGAGACACACATAGGCAATGACTGAAATATATATGTTTCCCCTTATCTCTTTAGCATTCCCCCGAGAACCCAGAAAAAATGTTTGTAATCCTAAACCACTGCAAATATTTTTTTCCCACATAAAAAATTGGTGGAACACTGCCACAAGTGCCCCTATGGATGAGCCTCCACTGCAGTTATCAAATCACTGCAGGTCAATGTTTAGTGACTATTGTCTCTGGTAAAAAACAAACAACTTTTAACACACCTTGAATCTGGTTTTGACTCAAATATGAAAACGTGACTTTACACATTTAACTGTTAATCTTCATCTTATGAATAATTATGCAAACTGTAAGCTCTGGAATTTTAGGACTTATTGTTAATAGAACAAGTGATCTCAGTACCTCATCAAATAATTATCAGCCTAAATTGTGTTTTTACGTAAGCATTTTAGTTCTAACGTTCCACACGTTATGATGTAGTGTATATAATGTCCCAACTTCAGACAATCTAAGAAAGTACAAACTTCTTAAAACAAGGTAAACTTTGACCAAAGAATATTATTGTCTTTTATCTTTAATCTAGTGTACAGATTGAGATGACCCTCACTGTAACATTACCAATCCTACTTAAGCCATTGCACATTAAAAAATAATCACTTAATAACTGCATGGATATTTGGCTTTGTCTGTGAATATGAATGCTTTCTAGTAATTTGTATGCAGGGCAGAAACATAAAGTCCTCTCTCACCATCTGTTTGTCCTTTCCTACAAATTGTAATGGTCACTTATCTGGCTACCTGTGGATATGCAAATGCATTTGAAATTATAAAGAACCTGATGTTTCTCCGTAATGACAACTAGGAGTGACCTTCATGACACTAGCAGCAGGGTGGGAACCATATCTGTCCACTTTCATTAAGGATGGAGCCCCCTCCGACATGTGCACTTAGTCCTATTTGAGAGATAAATGCACAGTCTTTCGACCTCAACTGGCAGCCAGTGCCTTCATTTTCCATTTAATCTGCAAATGTTTATGCATTTATAAGATACCTGCTGGGTTATCCGGGATATGATCAATCTATTAACATGCATGGTAATCAATGCAGAGTCCCACTCTCTGTGTCTGTGCAAAGATTATGTGTCTAAGGTCAGAATGTTTTCTTTCAGAGAGAGGTTGCAGTCTGTAGAACGCTGTACATGGGAGAGCAGACTTCTAACAGCTGTGTTTGTCCTGAACAAGGAAGTGTTAGTGCAGTAAATTTGGCATGCAATATCTACGTTACATTTTCATGTAGATATCATAAAATGGATCACAGCTGCAAAAATCTACCTGCCAAAGATAACACAAACTTGCTAAAGTGGATAGAAGGACCCCATTTTTCCACAATTATTACTTAATTCATAAAAGCAGAGTACAAGTTTACAACATCCCTAAAGGCACATAAAGGTTACATTGGGTAAAAAAAGTAACTGAATCCCTCTACTGTATGAAGTCCAGTAAATACAGGTAACTCTATAAGCCCAGCGAGTTGTTCCTGCAGAAAGCAAGTCCAGCTAGATGCCAGTCTAACTTATTAAACAAGAGTGTTACGTTTTATAATGAGATAGAGATCCATCATGTTATTTCAGCAGGATTTGTTGTCTCCCTAAAGTAAAATAGAAAATAAAATGTAAATGTGTAAATAGCAAAATAGGTATTACAGTATTAATACCAACAGAGAATGTACACAATGCACACATTTTAACTGATATCACTATATTTAGAGCTTCACTTTGTGTCTCAGACACATGCCATGAACACTGGACCACCTATATGTACGTCTGAAACATGGATACGTGTGAATTTACTCATCATGATTACTTCACCCCAATAATATCCTGATAAACAACTGAAATCGTTTTTGCTTACTTGTATGAATGTGGATTGGTTAGGAGGATATGCGTGTACAAAGATATGTCTATTAAGGTGTAAGAAAATCTCCACCCCCCTCCCAATGTTTGGTGTGTTTAACTATTTAAGTTATGTTTTGTAGTCAGAACAAACCTTTTTTTCTGCCCCGTATTTATAACTTTTCAATAAATTATCACCTTTCATAGATCTTCCACATTTGTGGTTATCAGCATTTAGTGCATTTCTAAAACCCTTCCTATCTGTATATCTGTATATCTACTAAGGTGTAAAAAAATAAGATGGAATTTGCGGAATACAGGGAAATTTCTCTGTGTAAACCCTTGAATGATATTCTGGCTTGAGTCATGTACAGTTGACTCTGAGAGTCATTGATTAGATTTAATGTCAGTGTATATTTTCTAATTACAGATAAAGATCGGTCAGTACTAAAATGCCCCCCAAAAAATTAGCGCTCACAACAATGAAAAGGAAAAAGGTTTATTGCATTCACCACAATCAACAACATGGGGGACGACGACAATTAACAGAATTCCTTACTTGTTTTGGACCAATAGGTCTTTAGACATAGAAATTATAACTAATTAACTGATTGTTTTGTTGAAAAAAGGGAATTTATCCAAAAATGAAAGGGATAAGTCATTGAGCAAATGATTTCCCATGCACCCCTTCTACATCAGGGGTTCTCAACCCAGTCCTCAAGGACCCCCCGAAATGTCCAGGATTTAGGGATTACCCTGCTGTGTCTAATGTGTTTTTGGGGGGTGGGGGGAGAGACAAACACTTTAGACCCAACAGGATAATCCATACATCCTGGACTGGTAGGGGTCCTTGATGACTGGATTGAGAACCCGTGTTCTACATTGACATGTACAAAGCTTTCCCACACTTCCAGCCTGTGGAGTTAGTAACTGTCCTTCAGAGTAGAAAAAAAATAAACAGTCCTAATGTGTCTGTGGAGGGAACAGGCACCACTAGACTCAGCCAGGCACCACAAAATCATGAAAATACCATGAAAATTTGAATTTTGTTATTAAACCTAAAAATAAAAACATCTTACTAAAATTGAGAATTTATTGACCACAAATGATGATATTAAAATTGAACATTTCTGAGTATTTCAAAACAGAGGAAGTCCAGCTTGGAAGTATAGATTATTGTACTGCTTTTCCTTATTTCCCCCTCTACTGATCATTTGGCACTTGATCTGTGAATAAAATCAACATTTAATGACTGTCCACTATCCATCAATCATCTATTTTTGCTACCTCTTGATTCGACAGGAGATCCAGCCCTCATGTTTGGGAAAGACAATTTTTTCAAACATGGGAAAATACGATGCTTATTTGCCCCAACCCCAAAAAAACAAACAAAAAAAAAAAACAGTCTCTTCTGTATTCTATCCCCCGAATCACTAATCAAAATGAACATATTCATGCATTGTTCTGACATTCTGGCACTTTGGGGGTTGGAAATCAGAATTTTCATCCAATCCCCTGACTGGCCCAAGTTGATCCGATTACAGGTTGGGTGAAAACAATTATCCAAGTCAAGTAATTAAATGGTTCACAGGAGCAGTCTAGTCTCATGTGCCCCTGATAATATCCTCCTATGAGGTTTCTATAATTTTATATGGAGCACTCATGCTTAAACAAATTATGAACTACTAATAATAATACTACTTTGTAAATACAAAATTTGGTGTAATTTTACAAACACACCATTATGCTATATTTCATTAAGCCCATAATGGTGAAAACAACCAGATCTCCTTATTTCTTTACACACTGAGAAAACATTCTTTAAATATACCTAGATTATGCACACTTTCATAATCACATATCAGAAAAATTATTTTCATTGTGCTTTTTCAGTGATATGAACTAAGCAAGACTATAAATTTCCGTGGAGTCTCCTTTGGATAGCTTATAAAGCATCAAAACTAGTTTAATTTGGTTAATCTTATTGTTTATTATTATTATCATTTTACTTTGTGTTGTGTTTGTAGTCCTATTAGTCTATTAGCTGTGATTAGCAATCTTTAGACCAAAGCTATTTTTAATGTTACTATGTATTGCCATTTAATCATATTTATTGAGTTTCCCTTGATTTTCCTTTGTCGTGTATATTTTGTTACTTTTTTCTACAAAATTGTAGTCATTTTATTTTAGTATTCAGTTCTATACATAATTTGGTGAGCCAGCCTATACACCAGATAGTTTGCACATTTCTCTAATAAATATTATAGTGTTACATTGCCCAAGGCTAAATTTTTATCTGATCAGAAATATAAATTATTTTGTTACACATGATGACCTTCCCCACAGTTTACAAAGTCAACTTGCTCTCTCTGTCATTCCTCTCTTTTCACGAACCACATACACTTTAAAAAAAAAAGTAAACTTTCCATGTAACACACAAATTGTGATCTGTCTAACTCTAGAAATAAAATGTTTTAATGAAAAGAAACTCTGGCCTGATATTACATTTTCTGGAGTAACCTATAAATTATTTATAAATTAATGTAGTAATATTTCTAGTGTAACGTAACATAAATCACATACCATATATATTTCATTTCACATCATATAAATTACGTGTTAGAAAAATATATTTCTTTTTAGCATGTATAAGATTTCTTTGAATTCTCTTGTCATCTCCTGAATCGGGAATTAAATTACAGTCTTTCTGCTGTCTATATATGGATTGCGTCATCATTTTCAACGTGAAGGAATTTCATTTTTTAAATTGATGTAATTGATTTTCATTTTTTCTTTTTTTTGTGGCACAATTAGAAATTCTTTGGAATTTTTTCTTTTTTGGCATTCTTTCAAATCAACAGTAAATCCAGAGATGTGAGCAAGGTTGGACGAGGTAAACTTTTTCAAACTTTATAATTCTGACATTTTTTAACTATTAATAATAGTTATACAATGATTTCAGTCGACTAAATTCATTAAAATAGTTAATCAGATTTAGAATCTGCTACTTAAGTAAACTTAACTTGTTCATTGTTTTGTTTTTAGTGGCCCAATTGCCAAGACACATAGGGTAACTGCAGAAGGAAATAGTAAAACAATGTCTGATGGGCCTTTTCTTAGATTTGGGACAAAGGCATACGGCATCTTAAACCATACAACAAATACAGACCAAAATTAATTGGGGAGGATTAGATGTCTTCATTATAAATTCTGCATTATTTTCATGAAATAATGAAATCTTATAGGTTTATTTGTCCAGTAGTCATTATTACTCTACCGTTTTGGTACTTGACTTGTAGTTATAATCCTAATATTAACTAGACTTCTAATGAGACTTATTTAGTCTAATTTTACTGTACCTAGAATATTGTATTGGCAGAATTATTACTCCTTATGCATAATTGCAAACCGGCTTTTCACATTGACTTGATTTTCACCAGTACTGACTTTTTGAAATCTGCACATGGAAATCTAAAATGACTTCAATGGGAAAGTAACTCATTACAAACTCTAATCAACCTGTGGTGTTCCTTCCAGAAACTGTTAGTGTCTTGGCTGTATTAAATCTGATTTTATTAAGTTAAGGAAATAATTGGATTATTGAAATATGCAATACTATATTTCATTCCTACTCTATGTGCTCATGAAATTATAAATCCGTCTGCCTCAAATGATATAAGAAGATTAAGAGCAAAAGTAAAAACATATTAGAGTTTAAAAATGGACAGAGTGCAAAACATTTTCAGTTTACTTCTGTATTTTGCCAAGATGGAAAATAGGAATGGTAATCATAAACCGAAAGAAATTATAGATAGAAAGAGGGAGAGTCATCTAAACTGCGGATAAATATGTGGACAGACATAGATAGATAGATAGATAGATAGTGTCAGTTGGATATGTGACTATACTTTTGTCACTATGCAACTTGACCTTCTTGTGTTTCCTTCTGAAATTTAGACCGTCGCTTGTGCCTGGTTTTGTTTACTAATTAGTGCTATCCCAAATGTCTCCTCGTTGTGTGAAGCGTAACTTACAGGCATCTCGAGGCTAGCTGTGTTCCTAATAACATCAAGAGAAATAAGTTTCTTCAGAGTCTCTGGAATTCCTATTCTCGGCATGAATGCATCGAGAGAAGAGCTATTCTCTGCACAACTTTTATTGACTGAATTTTTTTTTTTTTTTTTAGATATTTTATATTTTATTAGCTTTTCTTATAGGTTTTCATTATTTTTTGTTCCATTTGATTCTCTGTGTTCTTATTCAGATTTATTTTTCCCATGCTGCGTCACATTTGTTTTTTTCAATAGACAGTCAGATTGTTCTGCTGTTTCGGCTACATTTCGGTTTCTCCTTTTTTTATGTCTTCGTTTTATCTCAGACCTTAAAACCAAATAATAAATTACATTTCAGGATACTTGAACCTCCGATTCCAGTCAGGTAGTTTGTGATATATTTTACTGCAGGAAAACATATATGGAACAAAGTATTCTTTGTTTTCTTCCCAAACATATAATGCAGCCTAGTGAATTGTTCAAGAAAATTGTATTCTTATATAGTGTGGGAGTCAATGTTTAGTACAAGGTGATGTAGGGGTTAATGGTTATCATTAGGGTAGTGAAGGGGCTAATGTTTAGCGTAGTGCAGGGCTAATATTTAGTGATAATCTAGTAAAGTGTAATGGAATCATTTTAAGATTGCTAAATCTTGAACTGCCCATTGAAATAATAAATTGATTATGTAATATGCATATATTATATATATATATATATATATTTATATATATATATATATATATATAAAATTAGCCGCACTATTAAAACCACTGACAGATGAAGTAAATAGCACTGATTATATAATAGCAGGAGTGAAAAAAAGTACTACTACTTACATATTCCTGAGCAATTATGGTATTGCTCAATCCTTAAGGTTTGAGTGGATAATATCCCCAGCACAAATGTGAACAGTGGAGTGTGGACAGGAGTCCAGGAGCAGGATAAAAATAATCTTTATTTGCAGCTTAGTAAAAACTACAGACTGTAATATAAAGTATATTAAAAACACTCACTTGTTTCGTCATCTCAAAGGGGCTTTTTCAAAGTGTACCATAATTGCTCAGGAATAATTAGAAGTATAAGAAGTAGTACTCCTTTTATCACTGCATGTTTTTTTTGTTTTTTTTTAACTACGGAGAGCACTATGTTTGTATTTTATCTTTCTTGATATTTGTGACTAGATCCAACTGAACATCATCTGAGAGTGGGGATTGTAAAAATGTACGCTGTTTTTTTAAAACCACATGAGGCTCTGAATCATGTGAGTGCATATACTATATACTTATATTACTATCCAAAGTTTTGCTACATGCTAAACTATATACTGCTCTTGAGTTCAAGTCTTTATTACATGTCCTACTGTGCATCTATATTTGCCATAAGAAGACATCCATATTTCCCAAGGTGGGGATTGTTCCATTCAAGCCCAAAATCTTAGAGCAGGTCAGAAGCTCTATCTAATATAAGTGGCTCCCACATCCGTTTCTGTCCATATATCTAGATATACTCCACCATTGGACTTTCTCTGCTTTTGCCTTATGCATCTATCTAACTACCAACAAAGTATGAATAACCACTATTATGCCAGCCAAGAAGAGAGCACAAGAGTTGCTGCTACTCGTTAACCGGACTGTTACAGCCCTTTACCTCTCTGTTTGTATTATCATGATAGAAAGGTGTCAAAATGACAGTGCATCACAGTTTGCAGACTGGTTAGAGTGCTCATGATGACCCCAGCCAACTGTCTACCATACTGCAAAAAATTGTTCATGAATGGGAACGGCTATTGTAGAGGAATATGATAAAGAGTTCACAGTGTTGCCTTGGCCACCATATCTGATTGAGCATCTGTGGGATGTTCTGGGACAAATTCGATTCATAGAGGCCTCACTCTGCAAACTGCTGGACTTAAAGGATTTGCTGCTAATGTTTTGATGCCAGATACCAGAGGACACATTCAGAGGTCTTGTGGAGTCTATGCCTCAGTGCATCAGAGCTATTTTGGCAGCAAAAAGGGAACCTACACAATATTAGGCAGGTGATTTTAAATGACAGGCAATGCAGGATTCCACAGGTCTGTATTGTAAAACTGATATACTGATATACATTATTAAATTTACAAATAAGAATAAAGTATAAAATAAATTTAAAACAAGGCAAATACCAATAGATAGCAATAAAATAATGTCCACAGGTACTCCTGGCATCCGAGATGCATTTTGACGTTTTTTTCCAGCTTTTACCTTTTAACATTACCAGCTTCCATCTAAAGAAAAGTTGTTTCCCTCTTTTATTGGTACATCTACTATTATTCTGAGAGCCAGGTATAGCAGGCTCTCAAAAAGCTAAGCAGTCATGTTATGGTATTACAGTAAAAGCTTTGCTTCTATTTATTTTATCTCCTTCCTAGTCCAAGACAGAAGAGGTTTGTTATAATCTGAGTTTATCCCTGCTGTTGAGATCTGAGCCTATCCTTATTTTGCTCTACCCCATGTGAGTGTTTCCAGGACTCACCAAGCACATTCTCTGATTATAAAATATAATACACTATATTTTCTATTATCCTAATTACCAATTGCATATATATCTTCCCCTTTTTTATAAGGGTAAGTGTGTTCATTTGTAGCAGTCCACAGGATTACTTGTAGTGGATTTTAGTCACTCACTTCACTTTGATTTTGCATGATTGTGTGTCAAGTCTGAGGGAACATGCACTTGTGTAGTAGCTGCTATAACTAGAAAAGCTACAATTTCTGGGGAAATTGTGTGAAGTGTTCTTGCCTCCACCAGTAGTCTACAACTGGAGTGGGCGACGTAACTGTTATCATTTATATAACACATTTAATTGCAACGTTGTTGCACAGTTACATTAAACCATACATTTATAAAACATTAGCAGGTGTTCAAAAGGCCCTGTCTATGACATCACTTGCTGCTGCAGCCTGACACAGGTCAGAGTATTTTGGCGGTTGCCATCTTCAAACGGTCGTATTTTAAAAACTATAAATCCTACAGCAAAGAGCTTTATATTGTGAGAATCACAAGACCCAGACCTACATTTTGATGCATAGTATGTCTCTAAAGTATTAAAAATGAAGGCACAGTCGCAGTTTAGAAATTGCACTTCAAATTTGAGCTTTGCAGAGTGAAGTTTCAATGAATGTCAATGGACGGCGTTGGTTGCAAACAAATGGTCATATTGTGAAAACTATCAGGACTACAGCTTAGCCGTTGACATGTTTAGTGGCAGCAGGGATAGCTGAACGTTTTGATATAAGATTTGTGTAGGTGGGCCTGAAAATAAGGGAGTGGTGGCAGTTTAGAAATCATGTCCTGATTTTTCAGCTTTTGGCAGCTCCCACTCTAGCTTTGCCATTCATTCCTATGGGACAAATTGCGCCACAAAAACGACGATATTCCGTGAACCATTCGGCGAAACGTTCCACAAAGTAATAGCAATCCGATCGGGAACAATCTGCACGTTTTGGTAAATTTTTGTCTATGTAGTGTAAAAACTGTGGGAGGAGTTAGGGTGGCAAATTTGCTATAATATAATAAGAATAAGAATATATATGTGAGATAACAATAAGTGTTCTTGCAAGAACACTTAATAACTAGAAAAGCTACAATTTCTGGGGAAATTGTGTGAAGTGTTCTTGCCTCCACCAGTAGTCTACAACTGGAGTGGGCGGAGTAACTGTTATCATTTATATAGCACATTTAATTGCAACGTTGTTGCACAGTTACATTAAACCATACATTTATAAAAACATTAGCAGGTGTTCAAAAGGCCCTGTCTATGACATCACTTGCTGCTGTAGCCTGGCACAGGTCAGAGTATTTTGGTGGTTGCCATCTTCAAACGGTCGTATCTTAAGAACTATAACTCCTACAGTGAAGAGCTTTATATTGTGAGAATCACAAGACCCAGACCTACATTTTGATGCATAGTATGTCTCTGAAGTATTAAAAATGAAGGCACAGTCGCAGTTTAGAAATTGCACTTCAAATTTGAGCTTTGTAGAGTGAAGTTTCAATGAATGTCAATGGGCGGCGTTAGTTGCAAACAAATGATTATATTGTGAAAACTATCAGGACTATGGCTTAGCCGTTGACATGTTTAGTGGCAGCAGGGATAGCTGAACGTTTTGATATAAGATTTGTGTAGGTGGGCCTGAAAATAAGGGAGTGGTGGCAGTTTAGAAATCATGTCCTGATTTTTCAGCTTTTGCCAGCTCCCACTCTAGCTTTGCCATTCATTCCTATGGGACAAATTTCGCCACAAGAACGACGATATTCCGTGAACCATTCGGCGAAACGTTCCACAAAGTAATAGCAATCCGATCGGGAACAATCTGCACGTTTTGGTAAATGTAGTGTAAAAACTGTGGGAGGAGTTAGGGTGGTAAATTTGGCTATAATAAGAATAATATATATTTGAGATAACAATAAGTGGTCTTGCTATGCAAGAACACTTAATAATATATATGTGAGATAATAATAAGTGGTCTTGCTATGCAAGAACACTTAATAATAATAATAATAATATATATGTGAGATAACATTAAGTGGTCTTGCTATGCAAGAACACTTAATTATATATTTGGTCCTTTCTTTTCTGGGGATTGAGATAGATACCAGGGAAAGTCTTTTACACCTGGTAGTATTGTCCAAACTGGTTGACAGGGCTCCGGGCTCCCCTAAGGTCAAACTGAAGATTATGCAAGCCTTACTGTGTCACTTGGACTTAGTGTGTTATGTCATGCCCATGGGTAGATTTTTCCGGCTTTTTTTTTGTCCATGGTCGGTATGAAGCTTCTGTATAATTTTATTCTGCCCACTTAACCTCTGAAGGCAGACTTTGTGGCCTGGCAGTCTTTTTAGCTCACTACAACAGGCACATTTTTTGGCAGGACTGGGAAGATTATTTTGTACACCAATGCTTTTATTCAGTTGGCCTTCGTTCTTTCTTTCAAGGTGTGTGGTGTGCTCAGAAGTGGCCAGAGGAGTTGACAGGTTTTCAGTTGGCTGATTTTTTGGAGCCCTTCTCCATACTGTTGGCAGTTAAGATAATGTGGTAGTTGACTCTTTGTGGGACTGTTTCTGGCAGGTGGCTCTAAAGTTGTCAAAAGTGGTATGTGTGTTCCCTTGCCAGTTGTTTCCTTGTTTTCGAATCATTTTTAATTTTGTCTGTGTATGCTGCCAGAAGCAACCTGGAAGTTCTATGTTTAAATTTGGCATGATTGGTTGTCACAGGATGAAAAAGATGTTCGGAATTCAGATGGTAGGCTGTGGAAAATAGCTTAGTATAATTATTTTATGTAAGTTGTTGGGTTGGGAGAATTTTATGTGGAGCTTTATTTTGAGGAAGGCAGTTATTGGTTGGAGGATTGCCCTGGTCTCAAACTCCTGGCGACTGTTATCCTTAAACCTCTTAATTCAGCTGTTGGCATGTTTTCCATCGGTATGTCAGAACAACTCTGAGGTCTTTGGAGTGCTGAGAGTTGGGGAGCTTCGATGCTGCAATTGAGGTAGTGCACTTGGGGGCCGGGGGTGAACCATTTCAGTAGGTGAAAGTCCAATCGTTACTTATCGCATGTGCAACCGCATTTGCCATAATGTCTGCAGGTCAGTCCCCTTATCTAGTTTTGATTTTGGGCCACTTGTTTGTTTATTGGACAGCTCAGTGGGTAAGCAGAGGATGGAAAGCTGGAAGCTTGGTTTCCCTTTAGACGTGACTTGGGTATGGTGGTTGGGCGAGAGGTTTATAGTGAATCCTGCAAATCATCACAGAGGATGATATCAATAGGTCACTATTGTGCTTGTCATATATGCTTGGTGCAATTATGTTGGGAGGTTTAGGTCTGTGCACAACATCAAACAAGATTTGGCTAGATGTTTAGCTGTAGGTTGTCAGATTTGTTTGGTAATTGTCCCTCTTCCAGCTTGTAGTATATTTGCGGCTCACAAGGCCTTAGAGAAGGCTTGTAGAAAGAGAAATTAGGCTGTTTCTCGCTGTGTCGAGCAGTTGAGCGACTTCATGGTTTGGTACACTGAGTTGGAGGGGAACAATTCAGACTTGATGAGGTGTGATGGGGTCTATTTAACAGAAATTGGTTGGGACATTTTTAATGGTGACCTTCAGGACGGTGTGGAGAGGACGTGGGTGGCAGAAAGAGAGACAGGGTGTGCTTGAATAGCATAGCTCATGCATTGGTGGGAGTTCTTGGTCAGCGCAATAAGTTCAGAAGTGGCCATCTCTTGTGGGCTCTGGGAAGACATGCCCTGCAAGGAAGCTAATGCCTAATAGGGCTATTCTAAATGGTTGTAGGACAGACTTAAGGTTATGTTCAAGTTCATGTGATATACTTATGGAACTCTATAATAGCTGTGGCATATGCCCTTAACCAACAAGTGAGGTGTCATTTTTTTTATTTATTGAGCATGGTTCATGTTGAGAATACCTATTTAAGCAGTCATGCAGAGGGTGCTGTTATAATAACAGGCAAATCATGCGATATATATTTATATGCACACCAGCTCTGGTGCAAACTGCAGCTCAGTATATAAAAAAATAAAAATAAAAGAGTGCACTTGTCAATTTTATGATGGTGTAAAGTGCTGCGCCTATGAATTTGTCCAGACATTTAAGGAATGAGATTGCAGACTGGCTTCTACACTTTGAGAAATACAGGGTAGTTAATATAATCACAATATATCGTAAATGCCTTTAACCCTTTGAGTACCTCAATAATGTTTTTTTATATAAAACACACCTGCTTGAGCCAAATTGGCAATTTTTAGTGTGTAAAACATGTGATCTTAAAACACGCAGTCAGTGAATTTTAACATTCATAGCAAGTTATTAAAGGTTCCAGCTGATAACTAAGTCTTGATTTTTCTCTGTTTAGTGTGAAATGGTTTTCAAGTACAAAGCTTAGTAAACCATGCTAATTATTCAGACTATTTTATTCTGTGCTGGACCAAAAGGTTTGTTATACAGATGGATTACAGATCCAGAGGTAGAACAGTGCACAAAGTATTATACACATATCTTACCTTGTGATGTGATTAAATGTCTGCATACATCTTGCAGAGATTAATGACATTGTACAGAGTATGAGCAATTAAATAAAAACATCACTATTCCAATGTCTAATAGAAATACTATTTTTTTCCTGTAAATTAAATGACCGGGTTTAGCAAAAAGTCTTGTCCCAGATTTGTTGGCATTGTTTGAAACAGGGAGATACTGTAATTAAATACTGCTGGGATGTCACTGTGATTTAAGATCCTTCATCTTAAGAAGTATCATTGGCGCTCAAGACTTTTTTTCACCTAAGCTGTTCTACAACTGGGAATAATGCCCTGTTTTTGATTATAGCAAAATGTACTGATTTGCATTTCCTAGAAAATCGGTACAAGATCAAAAAATAAAAACGAAAAAAAAAAATAACATAAATTTCTTTATAGGGTGCAAATTAATCAAATTGGGTCCAGTATGAAATAAAAAAAAAAAATATTCACACATAAGAAAAGGCAGTGTATATTAATAAGTGTTCATCAATGCATGTCACATATGCACCTGTGCAAAGAATTAACATTATTTATTTCAGTAAGTTTGGTGCAAGTTAATAGATTGGCATCAAGTATTAAACGTACATTTTCACTTACCTGCTGTAATGCTTAGATACTTTTTTATCATAAAAGTTGTATTTAAGCTCTTTTGAGTTTGATGGC
The DNA here is from genome assembly GCA_933207985.1 of Pelobates cultripes. Taxonomy (NCBI): domain Eukaryota; kingdom Metazoa; phylum Chordata; class Amphibia; order Anura; family Pelobatidae; genus Pelobates; species Pelobates cultripes. The sequence continues at coordinate 33,351,508 of OW240919.1, read as the reverse complement.
ATTTTCTTTCGTGCACTGTGCAGGAACATGCACGGCACAGTGTACGGTGGCGTTATAACAAGTACTACTGGAGGAAGAGGGCTCAGGGCACATATTAAGGGCATGCTAACAGCCTATTAATTCCTATTAGATTCCTGTTAGTTTCAATTGAAGAAGCCCCTAAGGCGAAAAGCGTTTCAGAGCATTGGAAAAAAAATTTTTGGCGCATTTTAATTGTGTCTGCTGGTTTTATGTAAGTTATATACAAATAAATTCCAGTTTTCTACAGCTATTATCAGTGTGTAGTTGGAATAAATACCTGGGTTCAGTTATTTAATTATCAACACAGCACTTTTCTTACTTGGTGCTGGGATATTGAAGGCTCCGTTTAAGATGAGCAACTTTTATTGTGTGTGTATATACGTTCCATTTGGAGAATACTACACTATTGTGGCCTTGTCTGTACCTTTGATTATGAGCACCACTTTCTCCAGGATTCACACAGTTCTATAAGATCAGAGCCAATTGTGTAAGGACTCCATTGAATGTGAGTGTGCTTTACTGTATTACACTATTGTTATTCCTTTATTTTTTCTTTCAATATATCTATATATACTGCATAAGAAAATATATACTCCTCCTCTTTCACATTGATAAGGGATATTGTTTACTTATTATATTTTTGCATGTTTTCTACTTTTGCTGTGGTGCACTAGGGAAAACCCACAAAGGTGTATTAGCTGCTTGTTTTTTTCCCAAGTATATAAGTGCCATTTAACACTTTTTGTTGTTATGTCTTATATTATTATTATTAATATTGTTATTCGCATTTATATAGTGCCATCTTATTCCACAGCGCTTTATTAGCAGGCTGTTATGTTTTTTGAGATGTAAATTCTCAGAAAAACACAATAGGTAAGCAATCTGCACACACTATGGCTGTATTATGTGTTTTCACCAAGACAAGAATACCTAATTTCAGTACAATCCAGAAGAAAATTCCAGCACACCACAACCTGTGATAACATCTTTGTCAAAGAAGTTAACAGATGCTGAAATAGTTGTGAGACCAAGGTACATTCTGGAATGCTTTGTTGAATTTTGGATCTTAATTCTAGACTTTTAACCCACTATGAATGGAGGAAATTGGCAAATTTCTGAACCAAAACTAAATTGAGAATCTGTGCTACATGTTTGTTCCATCATAATCTAAGTTTTTTTTTTTCAGTGCATCCATACATATTATATACTGTTTTTTTTAAAAGACGGAAAATGCTTTCTATTATTATTCCATTTGCTTTCCTAACTCAAAATTAATTATGAATAAAATGTAAAAAATGGAAGAAAAATTAAACAAATGTTTTTCCCAATTTTGCTTATAATTATTTTTACACATCAAGTGCAGCAAAAGGAAAACAACTAAAAATAGATTTAAATATTAATCTTGTTTGTTAAATGACTCATTTGTATAGAATCTAAATTAACTGTTGGTATTTGAAACTAATCCTATATAACCCTCACTAACCATATACAAATCCTAGCTGACTCTAACCGTACATCTACTCTAACCTTACACCTAATGTTAACCCTGCAACCTTAAAACAGAATTAATCCTAACCCAGCATTAACCTTACCCTACACTAACACTAGACTAACCTTCATTTTACCTGATCAAAACAAAACGTAAACAAAAACTGGAATTTGAGCTATATGTCTATTCACATTCACCGCTGTCACATTAAGTGCACCCACACTTATTATATATCATTTTGTTCAGGAGAAACAGGGCTTTAATTTACCCTTAACTATTCATATATGGAACATCATTTATTATGAATAAAATTTTAAAAAAATTGAGAAAATAAGATTTTATTTAAAAATTTGTATTTCCGTCTGACATTTTAGCTGTTAATGTCATAATACTGTTAGGTATTACTGCAAAAAAATGCCCATATTTGTAATCAGCGATGTCTCATGAGTACAACAGTACCCCCCATTAACAGGTTTTATGGTGTTTTGGAAAGTTACAGGGTCAAATATAGAATGTTCCATTTTCAAATTGAAATTTGCCAGATTAGTAATGTTACCTTTGAGACGGTGTGGTAGCCCAGGAATGAGAATTACCCCCATAATGGCATACCATTTGAAAAAGTAGACAACCCAAGGTATTGAACGTGGGGTATGTTTAGTCTTTTTTAGTAGCCACTTAGTCACAAACACTGGCCAAATATTAGTTTGCTGAATCATCTGTCAGTCTGAGGCCTCTAAATATGGCCCCAGTTGACAAAGTGGAGACCCGTGTTTTTTCTTAGTACTTGGGTCTCTGCGGCATGAGCATGAATTTTACCCTGCATACACTAACACTGCAGAATGTTCCATTCCACCCTAATGGCATTAAAGTCCACTATTCTTAGTACGACATGTAACATCCTTATGGCGTTAAAAGTCCACTACGTTTAGAACGTGGAACATCCTAATGGTGTGAAAGGATTAACAGGCATCTTATTAACATTGTGACGGGGTTTTAAGAAACCAAATTCCCCAAAATGAAGAGAATATCCCCCACAAACACCAACAAGCTTTAAATTTTAACCTTTTAAATTTTTAGTGTAACATCAAAATCATTCTAAACCTAATATTAAGGAGTAAATCGAAAAATGACTCCTATATTCCAGCAAAAAAATCAATGAATCAGTTTAAAAATAAAACAGTATATATTAATAATTTAATGAAGATTTGGAATTTTGGCACTCACATACAGAAAATGTTTGTCTTGCTCTGGTGGGGGATTACATCCTACTATCATGTCATCATTGTTCAACTTTAAACAAATAAAGTCCTGTAACATCAACCCTTGTTTCACTAGAATGGAATGTATAGATTGCAGCTGTTTTTTAACTTGAAAGTGGGTCAAGAACAAGTATTTAGCTGCAGGCTGTAGGTGATATTAAACCAGTTACTATTACACTAATAGGCTTTACAATATGAGTGAATAAAATCCTGGTCTAAAATATTGATGTACATATCTAAATCTCCTTGTAATATAACATTTAAATGTATGTGTATTCACTATAAAGTAATTTAGGCATATAATCATTGTAAATCTGTCTTTGATTATTCTGGAATGTTAGGAGAATAGTCATACAACAACGAGACTTAAATGAGCATGTTCGACTTTTAAGTATAAAAATATATCATTTTATTTCCCCCCTAGTGACGTTATTGACTTTTAGAAGGAGACAAGCATATAGCACTGTATAAAACACATAATGAAAATAAATAGACACAATGAAAACAAACAGCACAGTTACAAATGATTGAGGCCCAAATAGTTCAAGTTTGTTTAAGCATTTATGGAGAAATTTGAGGATGCATTATAGCTGCACAGCTCCCATTGGCTTTTGGGGACATGATATTAAGGACATGATATTTCCACAAAAGCTTCTCTTTCATCCTCAATGTTGTCATACGTTTATTCAGTGGTGTATTTTTGATTTGTGCTGCCCTAGGCATGACTAAATTCGGGCACCCCCAAAATCTAAATTTGCCCCCCCAATTCGTGTCAAGGCCACTTTTTTGACTGACAGGCACATGCCCTCATTGATACATGCACTGATATACACTCACTGAAAGATACACAGTCATTGGCATACACATACAGTCATTGGCACACACTGTTTAATCAACACACACTTTCACTGACAGACACACACTGACAGGCACACACTCTCAGCTACACATAAAATGACATACACACACTGACACACACTCACAGGCACACCCATTCTCACTGAAAGTCACACACTTTCACTCACTCACAGACAGACACACACTGACAGCTACACTCACCAACTCACTCACTCACTCACTCACAGTAAGGTGGACAGCCCCAGAACATGAGGCAAACAAGGCATTTGTCTGGGAGCTTGGGGTGGCATTTTTTTGTGCCCACCCTGAAAGTGCCGCCCTAGGCAAATGCCTTGTTTGCCTTGTGGTAAATACATCCCTGCGTTTATTCCTGAGTTTGTGGGACATGGTCATTATGGTAGTGGAAGTCTTCAATCAATTTAAGTAGGCAAAAACCTACCTGTCCACCACAGTTTCTCCTACCACTTCTTTTCATGGAATAAATGGAAATGGTCACATACCAATGTAAAATAACCTTGCAGAATGATTTCAGATGGTTCATATTGAACATAAAACCACCTAAAAATAAACATCACCTCTTTTTTTATTGTGTGCAATTCTTTGGTGAAGTTAATCCCATAAAAATATTTAGTCAAACTCTCAAATAGGAGGAGAGCATTGTAGGAGTTTGAAATACCCTGCCAGGTAAAAATGTGCAAGTGTCTTAAAGTGAGTTTGAGTACCAAAGAGTCAATAGAACGAAGATGCTTAATTTCCAGGTATTTGTAGACATCCATCATAGGGTGGTGCCAGATTCTGGAAGTTTTTATTTCTATGTAGCTGTAGTAGCTTGTTATTTTACAGTCGACATGAGACAGGTTTGGAATCTGTCTTTGCCTTTGTCACAGAGATAACAATAATATATTAATTATAGTTTTAAATTTCATTTTCAATTTTCCACAAATAATTGTTAAGTGAAAAAAAACAATTCTTGAAAGTGAAAGGAATCATGAGAGAACAAAAAAAAAATCTATGTGCATATATAGCAAAAGTAAATTCTGTCTTATCCATTGGAACCTCTCAGAGATCAGTGGTAGCAGAGATTCTCAGTTCGCACAGCAAGTCGTAGTGCTTCGTTGGACTTCCACCAATGGGTTGCGAAAATCCCTGAAAATCTCCCATTGTGGCTTCTTTTCTTAATGTGGTTGTGGGCTATCCTACTTTGCTCTGACATTTTGTGTTCATTTTTTTAACTTTGTAATAAATACTACCATTTTATGCCTTGCGTAAGTGAATTTTTTTATTGGGAAAACTTGTATTTTTCTAAAATAGTCTACTCTTAGCTACCTGCCTTTGTCCTCTCAATACTACATATTAAATATATGGAGTTTATGAAAATGTAATATCCACTTATTTGTCACAAAGGTGTCTCTGTCACTCTAAACACTCTAAACACATGTCAAGGTTCTAGGTTCCAGAAGTATTTCAGAATTATTTTTGGCATTAATACAGCTCCAACTTATTCCACTTATAGCGTTTTACAATATTATAAATGGAGTTAATTTGACAATAATGAGACAATTACAAAATGTTACAGGAACAATTGGTTGATGAGGAACCTGCTCAAAGCTTACAGTCTAAAGGAATGTCTACTCAAGAGAATTAAAGACAACAAAAGAGGTTTGCAAATGTACAGTATGCATTATATAATAGATAAACAAATATATAGTTAAAAGTCCAAAATGGTAAAACAAGTCCAAGAGATAATGTAGATATGCCCTTATCAGGAGTATTTTTCTACCAAATGTCTAGGTAATTCCTCAATGAGCATAGCAGGGTGGGTTCAGCAGTGGAGTCCGTATAAAACAACAGAAAGGAATAATAGAGTAGTATGTTCTTACAAGGGAAAATAAAAGGAAAACAAAATAGTCCTACTCACGTTTTATGGAGCTGTAACTGGCTCCATTATGAATGGCATACAGTGGTACAATCCCCACTTGCAAGGATACGTGAGAATGAAGTCTTTGTAATAGGTGGACCATAAAAATAAAAAATAAACAACAATAGTTCTCACAGAAAAAAATGCCAGGAGTAAGGATAAATGGTAACGTACTCACATTTGCCAGAGCAGACGGACTGCTCTATGGATCAGGCATGGATGGTATAATCCCTACCAATGATGTCTTTGGAGTAGTACTCACTGGAGAAAAACATCAGGTGCCAGGCAGTATGAGGTAAAATAAAATAAAATCCAAATAAAATAGTAGTGATAATAAAAATGTAGAAAAAAAAGTAAACTGGCACACTCTGGTAAAGTGTAAAATAAGCCAAAGTACCTTTATTCATACAATAACAAAACACAGGTTAAAACAGCATAAATAGTAACCACAATGCGTTTCACCTCTAGGGCTTCTTCAAGTGGAGATAAAAATGAGTGATCTGACATATGAGGGTTTAAATAGGGGAATGAGGGATTGTCAATTTGAAATTGGTGCCAAAATGGCTTCATTAGCATAATGATATTCTATTGTATACCTTTAAAAATGAACACTCTCTATGTCGAGAGAGATGTGATTATTATATTGGTTATATTTATATTTAAGAACAAAGCTTATATTTGATAAAAACAGTTATATTAAAGTGGTCAATAAAAAAAAAAAAGCAATACAACATATAGATGGACTCTTTAGAGTCCATCTATATGTTGAGAGTATAGAATATTTGATAGAGTACTAACCTCAACATCTGAGGAAAGGGATTTAGGGGTGATTATTTCTGATGACTTAAAGGTAGGCAGACAATGTAATAGAGCAGCAGGAAATGCTAGCAGAATGCTTGGTTGTATAGGGAGAGGTATTAGCAGTAGAAAGAGGGAAGTGCTCATGCCATTGTACAGAACACTGGTGAGACCTCACTTGGAGTATTGTACGCAGTGCTGAAGACCGTATGTTCAGAAGGATATTGATACCTTAGAGAGGGTTCAGAGAAGGGCTACTAAACTGGTTCATGGATTGCGGGATAAAACTTACCAGGAAAGGTTAAAGGATCTTAACATGCATAGCTTGGAGGAAAGACGAGACAGGGGGGATATGATAGAAACATTTCAATACATAAAGAGAATCAACACAGTAAAGGAGGAGACCGTATTTAAAAAAATTAAAACTACCACAACAAGAGGACATAGTCTTAAATTAGAGGGACAAAGGTTTAAAAATAATATCAGGAAGTATTACTTTACAGAGAGGGTAGTTGATGCATGGAATAGCCTTCCAGCTGAAATGGTAGAGATAAACACAGTAAAGGAGTTTGAGCATGCGTGGGATAGGCATAAGGCTATCCTAGCTATAAGATAAGACCAGGGACTAATGAAAGTATTCAGAAATTGTGCAGCCTAGATGGGCCAAACTGTTCTTATCTGCCATCACATTCTATGAATATAGAATAATACAGCATACATGAAATATATTGGCCTAATATCTAAATCTAAAAAAATAACTCACAGTAATAAGGTAATAAGGTATAGACCATATGCTTTTTAAACAGCTTACATATATCCTATACAGAATGAAAACAAGGAAGGAAAAAATTACACCATCTAACCCCTAGAATATGACATTTGGTCGGATTCTTAATCTGACCATTTCAACAAGTGCTGTCAGGTAAAAACTCAGAACCATCAATTAAACTCCAGGCATAAAGCCCGAGGCAGTCACTGGTTTGATCCAAGTACTGGTCAGGAAAACAGCCATCAATTTTACTCTTAACGAGGCATAGTAAATTATGATTTTACTACAAGTATTTGAAAAGGATAGTGTTGTTTGTAAAAAAAAAAAAAGCTTTCCTTTTTCATGTATTTAAAAAGTTTTTATTTACAACAACTTAAGCAATGATAAAAAAAAGGACTTGATTACTCCAAGTATTATGACAAGTTACATGTATTTTCCGTCTTAACGTACTTTTTGCAGGAAAACCCTCTACCATGTGGTTCTTTTAATTTCTATCGAAAACTATAAATGTTATTGGAAAAGGATGTTCCCAGGAGCTGTAGAATTCTGTATATTCTGCCAAATGGACTTAAAATGGTCCTTCTGTGGATCTAAATTCCCAGTGTTCTTAGAGGCTGGCAGACAGGAATTTTGGATATACATATAACCACTAATTTCATTATTGAAAGCTAGGTTGTTTTTTTATTTTTTTTTCTCAGACATAGATTATGCATCTGCATTCAATCTGATACTTTTTCACAAAGTATACACTTTTCCCCTAACTATACTGTTTAGAATTCTTTGACGACCTGATGATTTCCATGGTTAAATAAAAGATTAACAAATGCGTCTGCTTTTTCTGACATTTGAATATGGAAATGATGTGTGTTTTAGAAATCCTAGCTTGAAGTACAGGATGATTGAATCATATTAAAGATATTGTGGACTGAAAAGACCAGTGAACACAGACTATGTGGTCTTGACGATGATGCTCTGCTTTTACCAGGGGCAGAACACTGTTTCATTTGGCTGCAGAACATTTAATTTTCATAAATTAAAATAGATGGATTTGATGTTTTGTCCATTAGCTCTGCCACAGGGCAGAGCTTGGTAGTTAAATTAAATGTTTCTTTGTGTAACTTAGATTTCCTATAATATTTCTAACACAGTATGTAAGCTTTGACATACGCAATCAGGAACATTAAAGGCAAAATAAATATACACTTAATTCAATTATTTTTTCTATTTTTTTGTTTTGTTATTTATTAAGTCTTTATTTTATCTTAGATATAATAGTCAGAGGGCATTTTCTTCTAAAAAATATTATCTGTCTTTAAAAAAGATGACATTATTATTTGCTGTACTTAATGAGAAATTAACTTAATATTAACTTGAATATGAATACATTAATAAAATAATAATTTTTACAATATGTAAATTGTGGATAACTACAAGCCAAACTTGTTGACAATAAAGAATGCTTTTTAAAAATTGCTTGCACATTAATACATTAGTTCATGAATAATATTTCTCATGAACAATATACACATATGTAAAGATATGCTTTTTGTTGCAGAGGGCATATTCCTCTCCAGCAAGACCAGTATTGCATATTAAAAATTAAAGGGGAACTCTGGGATGAAGCTGACCAAATCTTTTATTAATGCATTGTATAGATTATGCATTAGACATGTATGCTGAAACAACAAATGCAAAACAATAAATAAAAAAAAAGAGTATTCATTTAAAAAAAATTTGTTTGTGGGAAAATTCTGACACATTACATCATTAGCCTTTAAATTTTGTGCACTCAAGGAAGTAGCCTGGCCAATCAAAACCTGCTTGTTCTGGAGTCTCAACCGTTTGATATGTTTAACCCTGCACTGCAAGGGTGCAGGAGAGGACATAGCTTCAGTTTTGCTCAAAACTGTTTTTTTTTTATTAGAGAGGAGCTTAAGTTAAGATGCATGGCTGCCAGCCACCGCCATAATACATGCACACAATTCCATAAACCCAATAAAACCCAATAACACCTGCTAGCCCATTAATTACTGATAACAGAACATCAACATATGGATAGAACAGTGGCCACAGGTTTACCCCTTATAACTACCATATACCACCATAAATCCCCTTATACCACCATGTGGTAGTCAGCCCACTGCTATCAGATATTTAGCAAACTGTAACTCATGCTTGGATAAAGCAATGATGACAATTTTCTGAGTGACTTTAGCTAAGAAAACCACCACAATGAAAACAAGTATTTACCAATGCATGGCACAAAACAAAATACAGTCATGTTGACCTTGTTTATACATCACTTCAAAGCCTTTGAATTTGAGAAAGACTTCTAAACAGACCTGGGAATTATTTCAGAGCATATCATAATAAGATGATTGAATAAAGTGTGGCAATGTGCCAGATCTTATTTCATTGCATGAATTAAATCAATAGTACTAACCCAATGCCCAATGTCATTACCACCGTTATGAATTACTGAAACAGCTGATCACTGAACAAACAGACTAAGTGAAACAAATTTTGAGAACACCAAAGCCCCTTTAAACCCAGTCAATACCCATTCAGAAGTATGCCACTGATGTAACTTCCGATATCTCTAGAAGAGGAGAACTCGGACTGTGCAATATCTTTGCAGTCCCAGAGGTATTTTGCAATTAGGCCTCACCAGCTCTGAGCACAGAGAAACCTGACCACCTGACCGCCCACCTGCTAAAACATAAGAAGAGGCTAGGGACAACCACTTCCAACTATCCCTGCCATAAACATTAGCACTCAAATGATTCAGTTGGCTCAAACAAGGACAAATGAGATGGGGGCAGAAAAAGATCCTAAGCAGGTTGCCAGTTTGGGGCCTACCTTTCATTCTTCATACAGGAGTTGTTAATGGGGCTAAGCAAATTTATAGTTCTGGGACCCTTGTCTAGCCCATTGGCCCTAGGCAACCACCTACTGTTGGCTTATGTTTAATCCAGCCCTGGATGTCATCCAGCTAGACAAGACTGCCATCAGGGGGTAATGGTCATCATGGGCCAGGTGGTCCTGGGGCCGTCTGGGCCCAACATTCTCTATATCTGTAGATGCATCAGGGCTCACAAGCTCATGGGCCGCCCGAAGTCAGCGCTGTGGCCCTTTAATACCGAGAACGGGCCCCTTTAAAAATGGCAGCAGCAGCCTTTGCTGGGAGGAATGAAATCCGGTTGTTTCCTGCCAGCTTGCTCCGCGTGGGAGGAAGATAGTGAGAAGGGGATTGCTAGCTGCCAGACCGACTCCCAACAGCCCCAGTGACCCACCTGCACCCAAAAGGTAAGAAACAGGAGGGTGGTTAAAAAATGACTTCTATGTGTGTGTGCGTGTGTGTGTCTTTGTGTCAATATGTGTGTCTGAGTGTCAGTATGTGTGTATGTCTGTGAGTATGTATGTCTGTGTGTATCTGTGTGTCAGTGTGTGTGTCTGTATGTCAGAATGTCTGTGTGTGTGTGTATGTATGTGTCCTTTTGTGTCTGTGTTTGTATTTGTGTGTCTGTGTTTGTGTCTGTGTGTGTGTATTCTGTGTCAATCTGTAACTGAGTGTCTGTGTATGTGTCAGTGTGGGTATATGTGTGTGTGTATCTGTGTGTGTAACTATGTGTCTTTGTGTGTTTCTGTATGTGTAACATGTGCAAGTATGTCTGAGAGCCTATGTAACTATGTATTCGTGTATCTGTATGTGTATGTATGTCAGTGTGTGTGGAAGTGTATGCACTACACACAAATGCACAATTGCATTCAAACATCAACATTCACACACATACTCCATACAAAAACATGCTTACATTCAAACACACATTGTGTATATGTGTGTGTGTATATATATATATATATATATATATATATGTGTGTGTATGTATATATATATATATATATATATATATACACATATGTGTATATATATATATATATATATATATAAAACACAAGATCCAGCGCACTCACCTATCCACTAAACAGCAACTTCAAAGTTGAAAGATTTTATTAGTTTTTTTAAAAACACCTAATCTAGGCAAAAATAATGGGGGTTTAGTTACATTATATGATCATACATTGCATAAGCCTGCCACAACGTCAATGTACCCCATCTTTGGCAGGTCCTACACTAACAGCCTAATGTCTGCTCTTATGAGATTAACCACTTACTTGAGGAAAAAAATTCCATCTGGGGCTCTCTGCAGTACAAGGCTAAATAGGGCCCTGGGATGAGGCACCTGTGACAGGGAGGGGTGCAAAACCAAGGAGTTGGCTAGACTCCCAAATATATACATATGAAACAAGGGGGGGTTGGCTGCACTCACCTGAACATGCATAAATGGGGGTGCTGCTGGGGCCAAATAATACAAAACACAAGATCCAGCGCACTCACCTATCCACTAAACAGCAACTTCAAAGTTGAAAGATTTTATTAGTTTTTTTTTTAAAAAAATATATAGACACAATGCATCCACTACACACACACACTGCATTCACTATACAAGCACAAACTCTGTATCCACTCTACACACACTGCATCTTTGAGGGTGGGCTGGAAGCAGGCAGGCCCTGTGGGTGGGCTGGAGGCAGGCCCTAAGGGCAGGCTTGGAGGAAGCCTCTGATGGCATCCCTGCTGCTAGACCTCTACTGAGATCTCAACCTGCTCTCCAAACATTCTATTTCACTTCTCTTCATGACCACAGTATTTGTGGGGACCCCAGTGAAAAGTTCCTGTAGCGAAGTGAGACCATGACGATTCTGGTAAGCTGCTAATAAAGCTTCTAATGAAATCCTGGACAGATAAACTATCAGTACAAAAGAAGTGGGAGGGTAAAGGAGGAAACCTCCACTTCCCTACAGGTTTTAAGAAATGGGGGAATACTCAGCAAGTCTTCAAAAAAGGCAAGTCTACTAAACTGTTCTCGCTAAACTCATAGACCTTGCCCACTTTGACCAACCCACCAGCCATGCCTCTTCTGAAGTGCTCAGGCAGAATATAGAATGTTGCAATAGATTTATTTTATTGCATAAACTAAACTAAAATTTGGAGTGCAAAAAACAATGCAGCTAATTATTTAGACTAAATGTCACAGAATGCATTAACATTGTATTGGTGCCTAGAGTGTAATATTTATTATTTTATTTATTTTTCTTTGAATGCATTCACCATAATTTCTTTTCACTAATTAAAACAATCACACTATGTCAGCAAAATCATTTAAATATTTTCACTGCCCGAAAATTGACTTTGGAAATGTATCCTAATTTCCTGTGCAAAATTCAAATATTCTCTGAATGTTCTGATAATAATATCTGAGAAATCGTATCGTTAGATCTAAATGAGAAAAACAACACTGATCACTGAGGGGCAACAAAGTTATGAAACAGTCACCAGGACCTTCTTTTGACCATGAAAGATCCAGCAAATGATCTCAAGACGATTGAGAGCTGATAAATTACATGCCTATCATTGCATGCCTATACTTTGGATATCCTACATTTAGACAATTCATGTCACTCTATGCACTAGCTACCATTTTAGAGCTAATACAGTATTCCATGTGCAGTCACATTATATTGTCTGCCTTTAAATATTGGTCAACATACTGCATACTCTTGACAAGTAAATTGTATACTCAACTTTGACCAAAGCTAAGTCTTCATTTACACTCCATTTGTGTTTATTTATTGGTTTTTTTCTATTTTTTCTTATTTCTTTGTTATTTTTTCCCCATCATGTTTCCCTTTATTATGTTTAATAGTATTTTTTGCAAATAATGCATTTATGTATAAAACTACTCTTATTAAATAAAAATTGGAAATTAAGTTGATATAGTGCATAAACCCAATAACTCCTCTTATAATAGAATGTTCATGCTATTGTATATATTTTTATTATTACATTTTAAGCAATTTCTTAGTAATTTGTTTAACTGATATAAATAGGTCGCATAGAGGAAAACAGCATTTATTTACTGAAATTAGGCATGTTCATGCATAGATAGTTTTAAACAAAATGATTATGTTTTCTTTAGATGGAAACACAAGGTCATTGTCGCTTAATAAAAATTCAGTCCTCGTCAGACACCTGATTATTTGATCCATTCTGAAATGTTCCAGATTCCAGAGGTTTGAATAAACAGACTGAAACCTCCGTGGGCTGCTCTGAGAAAAGGAACTTATTCCTCCTTTTCACTTGCAAGAAATATTACAGCAAAGCTATTGCATTTTGCAAAATATTTAAATAACATTTTTGAACTACTAATGATATGCAGAATATTTACATTTTTATTTGATGAAGCCAGTTTGTGCGATCTTTGTTCTTAATTTGGTCTCAAAAGAATTAGCAGTAGGAAGGAAAATATTCAGTAAATATGTATGAAATTAAATTTAGAGGGTGAGCTAAAGGTACTGTCTGTCGGCGTCTTACACTGCAGGAGGTAAAATTTCCTCCACAGTTCCCTTCTTGGCTTGAAACTCATTGCTTTCCACTCAGATTATTTAATCCACAAAATGCACATCAAAGCCTCCCATCGGGGGGTGTATATCTTTCCAGGCAGTAAAATGTCAAAGATCTAACATAAAGATTTTTATAAAATGTAAAACATAATAGATCCTGGATAATAACACAATGGTGAGACTTGCATGCTCTTTCTTTGCAGTAAAATTATGTCTTAGAATGTTGATGGTAAAATGGATAAATATAAAGAAGAATTGTGCCGGCTTTATCACTAGTGTGGCTTCGTTGTTGTGTCGTTCAATAGGCTTGCCTCGATGCTGTATAGAACATTGTTCTGCATTGTGCTTAAAGTTTTTAACTTTAAACTCCGTAAAGTAGCATGACAAATTAGACTACAACATAATTCGTTTTTCTTCTCTGATTAGCAGAAAAAAAAAGAGACTTGGCATTAAATGCCAATATACAAAACCAGAATTGCAAGGATTAAACGAAAATGTCAAGCTAGGAATTTGCTTGCGCTATATTAATAGTAAAATAATAATAATAATTATAATTATAGTAGGGTCTATTTCTTGAGGAGTCTTTGTGGGGACATGGGACAGCAACAACCTAGGAAGAAGAAGAAATTAAGTTTATTGTAGGTAAATGTAATAAGTACACAAAAATAAGGACTAGATTATGTGACCGCATCATCTCAACAACATTAGGTAGTGCACGATAGAGCTCTATAATGCTTTTGTATAATATATGCACAGGACAATCTATATTTTCCTTAGAACTGGTCATTGCACTGTTTAACCCCTTAAGGACACATGACGTGTGACATGTCATGATTCCCTTTTATTCCAGAAGTTTGGTCCTTAAGGGGTTAATAAGAACCCGTCGGTGTGACCTTCCATAACTGGAGGCCATCTCTCCATTTACAACGCTCCTGAAATTATTTATGGTGATTATTCCACCCCTGTACCACTGCTTCCTACACACTAGGTGTAGTTATATGATGAATATTGAAATGACCTTAGAGATCAGCGCCTGATAATCTGCTTTATTAAAACTCAGAAATAATTAAGGTATAATATAATATAATATATGATGTAACTATTACATTAAATGGAGGGTTCAAACTAAACTGTGATATTGCTTTAATACAGTACACTCCACAAACATATTTTTGAGAAGCATTTCTAAATTGATTCTCATGATGAGAATTGAGCACAAACCATGATTTGTAAATTATTGTCCCCTTAATATTGTCACTTTTAGCCCTTTCTTTCCCAACAACATGTATAGATGTCCCCACGTTCATGTTGCGGTGCATAACAAAGTAAAAGAAAATCTAGTCCATTAAGTTTTACTCACCTTCCTCTTTGATCCAGAGTTCGTATTCACATTGCACAGGAATTAATTTATCTGCCACCGCTGAATACTCTCTCATTGAATCTTTGTAGAGAAACTGTAAATGGCAATGAACTCCTAAAAAATGCTTCACTCTGCAGTGATGCTTACCAAGTGAAGCCATAGTACCTTGTTATGGTAATAAGATTTACCATCTGAAAACATGTTTAGGTGTACCTTCTACATTCCGGATTGCATTATACCCTATCATTTCTTTTTTTTTGTGGTTCTGAAATACTTCAACATAACGCTAGTTGAAATGCATGTAGAAAAAATGCTAATATATTTTAGTCCAGGTGGGATGACAATATGCCATGACATATTTCCTTAATTTACCATTCAATGATTTACTTACCAGGAAGCTAATGGTGTCTAAAGTAACACATTTTGGAAAACAGGATTTTATTTTGATAATTAATGCCAGAATAGCTTTCTTATAATGCAGGATGAGAGCCCCTTAAAACATAATTAGTATAACCCCTTTCTGAATATTACTCTATTTTTTTTTACAACAAATTATCTTTATAAAATATGTCTGCATACACTTTAGTTATATCATTTAGATTTAATCATGCACATTCATCAAATTCAGCCTTTCAGTGTTTCTTATTTCTGAATTGCAACATAAACCTATTTCCTTAAATATGACAAAAATAGCCAGTCTTCTAATCAAATGTTCGAAAAATTATTTATTTATAAAATATTTTACCAGAATGGATACATTGAGATTTCTCTAGTTTTCAAGTATGTCCTAGGTCTTTGTCCGCAAAACATTACATTGTTACAATAGGATACAATATTACAAAAAAACAATATACAAACTATAAATATATATATACATACACACATATATAAATTTAATGCATAACAGTTAAAAAATATATTCAACCATGACAGGTGCATTTTGTGCTGAGGTATATTGCCATAGATCTCTTAAAAGATTTTAGACTGAATGAAGATTTGACTGTGTCCCTGAGGTTATTCCATAATTGCGGTGCTCTGTAGGAAAAGGAGGGTCGAGTCACTTTATTTTTGTATTGTGGTATGCTAAATATCGTGCTAGTATTGGATCGGAGGTTTTAGGAAGTGGGGACAGCAGGGGAGAGCATTCTACTCAGATAGGGTGGGAGCTTCCCAGAAATGGTCTTATGCACAAGGCTGGAAAGATGAAGGGTGCGTCAGGATTCCAGCTACAGCCAGTTTAGCTCTTTTAACATGTCACAGTGGTGGGTAAAGTAATTACATTGTAGTACAAAGGGGCAGCATAAATTATATAACGTATTAAGTTTATTAAGGTGGGTTTGCGATGCAGGTGCATACACTACATCCCCATAATCAATGACCGGCATTAGCATTAGCATATGTTTCCTTCCTGTAGGGCTTAGGCAGGATTTGTTTCTGTACAGGGCCTTTGTTTTGAGTAACGTTTTGAAGAGATTTTTTCAATGTGAAGGCCAAAGGATAGATTGGGGTCTAGCAACATACCTAGATATTTAAAAGAGCAGACTGCTGTCAGTGTGCTATTTGAATTTGTTCTGATACGCAGTTGTTGATTTTGTTGTTTATGTTACATAGTTACATAGTTACATAGCTAAAAAGAGACTTGCGTCCATCAAGTTCAGCCTTCCTCCTATGTTTTTGCTGTTGATCCGAAGAAGGCAAACAAACCTAGTCTGAAGCGCTTCCAATTTTGCAACAAACTAGAAAGAAATTCCTTCTTGACCCCAAAATAGCAGTCAGACTCCAAATATCAGTTTTGTCAGTGTTTAGGAAGAGTTTGTTATCCACTATCCACGTTTCTACCTCTGTGAATTTTAGCCTCAAGCTGCGGTAGCTTGGGTTTACTAGCGTAGAGTACAGTGTCATCTGCATACATGTGTACAGTTGAGGATTTGCAGACATTAGGCAGATCATTTATAAATAATGTGAATAGCAGGGGGCCGAGTATGGAGCCTTGGGGAACACCACACGTGAATGGAAGAGGGAGGTAAGCGCTATCAGAAATGGCCACATATTGCAATCGGTCTGAAACATACGATCTAAACCAGGTTAGCAGACATCACCAATGCCTGAATTTTTAAGTTTTTGCAAAAGAATGCCATGGTCTACTGTGTCAAAGGCCTTGGCAAAATCAAGGAAAATAGTTCCAGTTAAGTCTCCTTGTTCCATGCCAATTTGGATGTCATTGCAAACTTTTAAGAGGGCAGTCGAAGTTGAGTGATTTGGACAAAAGCATGACTGATCAGGCGTCAGATAATTTGATCGTTGATAATAGTCACATAGTTGCGTGTGGACGCATTTTCCAAGATTTTTGACAATACCGGGAGCAATGATATCGGGTGATAGTTAGATACCAAAGTATTGTCACCACTTTTATGGCTAGGTACAGATAACATTTCTTATCACATAGTAAAACAAGTTTAAAAATGTAACAATTTTTAATATCAGTTATGAGAATAGATTATACTTTAAACATATCTCTCGTAATTCAATAATGATTTTCCCATAGTAGTCAAAAGAACTGCTATTCAGTAAGCAGAGTTACAGTTATCTTTTGTAACAGAATACAGACCATCGATAGTAGAATAGTAACTGAACATCTTCAAATCGGTGCCTTGGAAAAGAGAGTCTGGGAAAAGACATTTATATCAATAAATTCAGGCACACTGGTTTTTAAATGACAAATTGCATAGAAGAAATAATGAAAATAACACAAGTGATACAACACCTTTAAGGACAAATATCAAAATTAAGGGAACCCTCCCATATCCATGACAACTTCGACCTATTGAAGTTGTTATTGAAGCAGGAGCATCAAGGTGCTTTCTTAATGGCAGGCATCTAAACATTTTCCAATGATTTAACATCGGTCTCTGGCACCCAGAATCACTGAATGATGACCTGCCTCCTCTTGGCCACCCCACTATGAAGAAAGTGTTGTTATGCAACTGGCAATAGGCTGAGAACATCACTTGATGCTCTTGTCTATCACTGGCCACCCACTGACTACTTAATGAGTTAAGGTTGTTATCGGGCCTGTTACTTCAACAACAAATCTTAATAAGATATTTCTAGTACAATAATAAGTATAATACTGTTTTGACAGAACTTCCCCATATCTTCCCAGTAGTAGTTCCTGGTCTTTCATTAATGCTGGTAATAGGCTCCTGCACTGGCACTGCCCAACAGTAGCTCCGGTGCATGACCTATGTGTCCACTGGGCAACCTATTACTAGGAGCTAAAGTCCTGACACTATATAAGGCTATTGCAAAGAACAAATAATAAAAATCAGTCTATGATTTTATAATGCCAAGGAAAGATGACCAATTTTTTTTTTCTTCTTTTTTTTAACCCTTAAGGACACATGACGGAAATATTCCGTCATGATTCCCTTTTATTCCAGAAGTTGTGTCCTTAAGGGGTTAATATATCTATGGCTCAATCCATGTTTTGTCTTGATTAACAGGACCTAACATAAATATTTATGAAGCAAACTCGTAGGTTTTCCACATCTCTACACTGCAAAACTGGACGGTGAATAAAGATGCAATAAAATGCAAATAACACATTGCAATGTCTCTGGCCTACACATATTAAGATGAACAAATTTAATAAAACATCATTAGGCTTTGAAACAGACTCCAGGATATGATACTTTTAATGTTTACTAATTATGTGTCTAATGCTGGAAATGTGGATTGCTGTATGCAGAGACTGTGCTGTCATATGAATATTAAATATTATTTTGATGGGCCATAACAGATTATTAATGGTGTATCTTATACATTTAATAGCTGAAAGGGAAGTTATTAGATTTAATATATGTGTTTGACACAGAAATCATACTATTTTCAATGTGTTCATTCTAAAAATGTATTCAGATTGTTTAAAACAACCTCCTGCTTTAGCATCATCCGTTACAAGTCCATATCTCAATGGCAACATTACCCATCTTAGAAAAGAAAGTTCATTTCTTTATATCTTTAAATTGTAAGCAGTGGATTCAATTGATTTTGGTTAATTCTGATATGTTTTTTTTAAAAAAAAAACCTTCCGCATTTACAAAATCACTTTATCAGATATTACGGGTATATCCATGTCCGTATAGGACTGGTTTCTTTTAAACACTATCACTCTAAATTCTGTTGTTGATGTCATATACAGTGTGTGCATATGAAGCAAACAAGACATGCTCAACTTCTAAAGATACAAGAGTAAGTAATGTAAAAATATAATATGGCATGCATGAAAAATATATGTACATGTATTTCATGATATACAGAAATGTACATTTTGCAGTTGAAAATTATAATTTATTTATTCATATATTTATCAATTTCTGCTTTCTCTCAAAATTATAGAGAATTAATATAAAGGAAGAATGATGGTTGAAATGAGAGCATATGGATGGGTAATGCATATTCACTATATCTTCTATTATGCTGTCTTATATATCAATAAAAAAAGAACAGAAATAAATACATTGGTACTTTTAGACATATGTATGTGTATCTCAGTTTTTTTTTACCGCCATATATATCATATAAAGGAAATATTAAAGAAGTAGGGAAAGGCTACACGTAGCTTTTATAGAAGTGTCTATTGTTACACAAATATATTTTTAGGGTATGGACTGAATTCAATGTTGCATGTCAAGTCGGGTTACGTAGTTCAAAGGGTGTGAATAACCTTGGGAACATTGAGATTAAAGGGACACTATAGTCACCAGAACAACTGCCGCTATTTGTTTTGGTGAGTAGAATTGTTCCCTTCAGGCTTTTTGCAGAGAAAAGGCAATGTTTACATTTCAGCGTAGGGATAGCTCCATTGGCTACTCATCAGATGGTTACAAGAGGTGTTTCCTGGGGCAGTGCTGCACAGTGTGACTGACATTCAGTGTCTTCACCCTCTGCATGGAGACACTGAACTTTCCTCATGAAGATGCATTGATTTAATGCATTTCTATGAGGAGATGCTGATTGGCCAGAGCTGTGTTTGACTTGTGTTGACTCTTGTGCTGGCTCTGCCCCTGATCTGCTCCTTGATAGTCTCAGCCAATCCTATGGGAAAGTATTGTGATTGGCTGAGTTTACCACTTCTGATGATGTCAGCCAATCAGGCAGATCAGGAGAAAAGTCAGCAGCAGCAGACTGAAATAAAAGTAATATTTTGCTATATTTAGGAAGGTGGGGAGGTTGAGGCAGGGGGGCTAGATGGTGGTTTTAACACTATAGGGCCAGGAATAAATGTTTTTGTTCCTGACCCTATAGTGTTTCTTTAAACTTGGAGCTTTGGAGTATCAAGACAATAATTGCAAAATACTCACCAAAGTACAAAAACTGGAAAAAAATCTAAAAGTTAATTTCATAACTTTGCTATTTTGATAATTTTATTTTGGTTAATACACCTAACCTCCTTTAGTGAACAACCACTATGGGGGTCATTTATGAAAACTGTAATTGTAGCACATTATTTCTGATGACTTAAAGGTAGGCAGACAATGTAATTGAGCAGCAGGAAATGCTAGCAGAATGCTTGGTTGTATAGGGAGAGGTATTAGCAGTAGAAAGAGGGAAGTGCTCATGCCATTGTACAGAACACTGGTGAGACCTCACTTGGAGTATTGTACACAGTACTGGAGACCGTATCTTCAGAAGGATATTGATACCTTAGAGAGGGTTCAGAGAAGGGCTACTAAACTGGTTCATGGATTGCGGGATAAATCTTACCAGGAAAGGTTAAAGGATCTTAACATGTATAGCTTGGAGGAAAGACGAGACAGGGGGGATATGATAGAAACATTTAAATACATAAAGGGAATCAACACAGTAAAGGAGGAGACTATATTTAAAAGAAGAAAAACTACCACAACAAGAGGACATAGTCATAAATTAGAGGGACAAAGGTTTAAAAATAATATCAGGAAGTATTACTTTACTGAAAGGGTAGTGGATGCATGGAATAGCCTTCCAGCTGACGTGGTAGAGGTTAACACAGTAAAGGAGTTTAAGCATGTGTGGGATAGACATGGTTATCAGCAAAAATTATCACGGTTTTATGAAGCACAGGTCATGTCAAACTAACTTGATTGTGTTCTACGAAGAAGTAAGTAGAAGTATAGATCAGGGTGTTGCCGTGGATGTGATCTATTTGGATTTTGCCAAGGCATTTGATACAGTTCCACACAATAGATTAGTGTTCAAACTCAAGGAAATCGGTCTAAATGAAAATGCTTGTTCTTGGGTAGAAAATTAGCTTAAAAACAGAGTACAAAGAGTTGTCATTTATGGTAAATTTTCAAGCTGGACAGAGGTGGCAAGTGGTGTCCCTCAGGGGTCTGTTCCTTAACATGTTTATAAATGATCTTGATGACAACATTGAAAGTCATGTTTCAGTGTTTGCAGATGACACAAAACTTTGTAAAATAATACAATGTGAGCAAGATATTACTTTGCTGCAGAGGGATTTAGATAGACTGGGGGACTGGGCACTCAAATGGCAGATAAAATTTAATGTTGAAAAATGCAAAATTATGCACTTCGGCGTAAAGAATACACAAGCAACGTATACCCTTAATGGAAACAAATTAGGGATAACAACACACAAAAAGGACTTGGGAATTGTTATAGCAGTGGCCAAGGCCAGTAAGGTATTGTCATGCATGAAAAAGAGCATTCATTCTTGGGACGAGAATATCATTTTGCCTCTTTATAAATCACTGGTAAGACCCCATATTGAATATGCTGTGCAATTTCGGGCACCTGTTCTAAAGAAGGATATTATGGCACTAGAAAAAGTTCAGAGGCGGGCTACAAAATTAATAAAAGGAATGGAACATATCAGCTATGAAGAAAGGTTAACAAATTTAAACCTATTTAGTTTAGAAAAACGTCGCCTGAGAGGGGATATGATAACATTATACAAATATATTCGGGGCCAATACAAACCATTGTGTGGAAATCTATTCACAAACCGGACTTTACATAGGACACAAGGCCATGCGTTTAGACTGGAAGAAAGAAGATTTCGTCTAAGGCAAAGGAAAGGTTTTTTTACTGTAAGAACAATCAGGATGTGGAATTCTCTGCCTGAAGAAGTGGTTTTATCAGAGTCCATACAGATGTTCAAACAGCTACTAGATGCATACTTGCAAAAACAGAATATTCAGGGATATAATCTTTCAATGTAGGGTAATAACTGCTTGATCCAAGGATACATCTGACTGCCATTCTGGGGTCAAGAAGGAATTTTTTTCCTAGCTTGTTGCAAAATTGTGCTTTAAACTGGGTTTTTTTGCCTTCTTTTGGATCAACAGCAAAAAACTAATGTGAGAAAGGCTGAACTTGATGGACGCAAGTCTCTTTTCATCTATGTAACTACGTAACTATGTAACTAACTATAAGATAAGGCCAGGCACTAAATAAAGTATTGAGAAAATTGGGCAGTCTAGATGGGCCGAATGGTTCTTATCTGCCATCACATTCTATGTTTCTATGTTTCTACATTAGATCCGGATGGCAACATTTAGGCAAAATTGAATAATCTGTAAAAATGCTCCAACTTAGTTATAACTGAGACTGTTTTAATCTCAGTTTATTAATTTAGATTTAATTATCCAAATTTCATATTTAATTGAATTACACACCAAATACTTACAGGAAAGTACCAGTTACCTGCAGAAATGAATCTACACATGAATCTACACATTAATTTTACTATAAAGTGAGCAAATAGTTTTAAAAATGAAATTCTCTAAATAACTGCTCAAATGATCTTCTATATTGCCATTTGGAAACAGTTTGTGATAAAGGAGGTTTCTTTATGCTAATTTTGCCAAATACTAAAGTTACAATAAACAGTAGTATACATGATAAAATGTTTTTACCCTCTTTTGCAATAATTAAAAATGCTTAGGCTTTCTTACAGATACACAGTGAACATTAAATGTCACATTGCTTTTGAGATTTAACGCATCTACACTGCGGTCGTTTGCAGTTGTTAATTTGTTCCTGTAGCAATAGCTTCATTTCAGCTGTAAAACTTGCATATAACGGCAGTGATTTCAGCATTTTACACGGTTTTACAGAAACAGTTGTTAAGAAAATAATTTTCAAAGATTAAGATTAATGGAGAGAAAACAAAAACTGCTGTGTAATATTTCAGTATATTAAGAGGAAAATTGTACAGAATCAAAGAATAAAATATATTTCCTCTTGCTAAAGATTAACTAATGGGTTACTAGAGATGTTGCATAATGGTTGTTTAGCCATCTGTGAGGTTAAAACTCGTGTTAGTGCTAGCTATCAGACAGCTCATAATAAAAATAAAAAATAAAATAAAAAACCTGAAAAATATTTTATTTTAAGGGAAACATCCTATTCATGCAAATTAATTGTCAGAAAGACGTTTTAGCTCGCGGGAAAGGCTCTCAAAAACAAATGTGTCAGCTGGCATCCGGCTTTGAAGCTAAATTTGGTTCATTATCCCTTTTACTGGATGAATCCAGAACTCAGAGTTTATTTGTGCTTTTTAAATAAACTTTAAAAATATTTATATTTTAAAGATAATACTAATGGTGTTTAATTTGTATTGGGTGATTTGTCTTTAAAGATCTTAGTTTCCCCAAGAAATTAAACTGTGCTTTATCTTACTCTATTCAGGTTATCATTTCAACCAGGTTTCCACAAACTCTGGCCCTCCAGATGTTGCTGAACTACAACTCCCATGATTCTATGAATGAAATAGGCTGAGAATCAAGGGAGTTGTAGTTCAGCAACATCTGGAGGGTCAGAGTTTGGGGAAGCCTGATTTAAACCTTTATGGGTTAGAATGACATGACTAACACATTATCCTCTTTTGAGCCAAGCAGATGAGAATGTTTCTTGACAGAATCAGAAAGAAGTTTAGAAACTGTTGAGCAGTGAACCCCAGAGCATCTGGACTTCCGTATCCGAGTATTTTGGAAAGTTAAAAAAGTTGCAGGAAAAAAAAAAAGACTACTTAAAAATCACACTGCATTTATGGCACAGCAGTGCCGTTAAACCCTGCAAAATGAAAAGCTACATGCAGGGTAAGCAGTGTACCTCACTGTGTAGATTAAGAATAGCTTACCTTGGGGGTATTTAGCATTAGAGGAGACTTAAGGTTAAGAGGAACATATGTTTATACTTAGGGTTAATAGGAACTTGTGTATTTGCCTTTAAGATTTGTATTTATTTATTTATAAAATATTTTACCAGGATGGATACATTGAGATTTATCTCATTTTCAAACATGCCCTAGGTCCACAAAATATTGCATTGTTACAATAGGATACAATATTACAAAAAATACAATATATAAACAATATACATACACACATAAACTGAACAAAATTACTTACGCAACACGTACATGTTTTTGTCCCCCATTTTTCATGAGCTGAACTCAAAGATCTAAGACTTTTTCACTGTACACAAAATATTGTTCACAAATCTGAGTTAGTGAGCACTTCTCCTTTGCCGAGATAATCCTTCCAACTCACAGGTGTGGCATATCAAGATGCTGATTAGACAGCATGATAATTGCACAGGTGTGCCTTAGGCTGGCCACAAAAAAAGGCCACTTTAAAATGTGTAGTTTTATCACACAGCACAATGCCACAGATGTTGCAAGTTTTGAGGGAGCACGCAATTGGCGTGCTGACTGCAGGAATGTCCACCAGAGCTGTTGCCCTTGAATTGAATGTTCATTTCTCTACCATAAGCCATCCCAAAAGGCATTTCAGAGAATTTGGCAGTACATCCAACCAGCCTCACAACCGAAAACCAAATGTAATCACACCAGCCCAGGACCTCCACATCCAGCATCTTCACCTCCAAGATCATCTGAGACTAGCCACCCGGACAGCTGCTGCAACAATCGGTTTGCATAACCAAAGAATATTTGTACAAACTGTCAGAAACCATCTCAGGGAAGCTCATCTGCATGCTCGTCATCCTCATCATGGTCTCTACTTGACTGCAGTTCGTCATCGTAACCGACTTGAGTGGGCAAATGCTCACATTCGATGGCGTCTTGCACTTTGGAGAGGTGTTCTCTTCTCGGATGAATCACGGATTTCACTGTACAGGGTAGATGGCAGAAAGTGTGTATGGCGTCATGTGGGTGAGTGGTTTGCTGATGTCAATGTTGTGGATCAAGTGGTCCATGGTGGCGGTGGGTTTATGGTATGGGCAGACGTATGTTATGGACAACAAACACAAGTGCATTTTATTGATGGCATTTTGAATGCACAGAAATACTGTGATGAGATCCTGAGGCCCATTGTTGTGCTATTCATCCACGACCATCACCTCATGGTGCAGCGTGATAATGCACGGCCCCATGTTGCAAGGATCTGTACACAATTCCTGGAAGCTGAAAACATCCCAGTTTTTGCATGGCCAGCATGCGCACAGGGCATGTCACCCATTGAGCATGTTTGGAATGGTCTGGATCGGCGTATACGACAGCGTGTTCCAAGTCCTGCCAATATCCAGCAACTTCACATAGAAATTGAAGGGGAGTGGACCACCATTCCACAGGCCACAATCAACAACCTGATCAACTGTATGCGAAGGAGACATTGCAGCACTAAGGACAATATGGACATAGACCTCAGACCACTTTAATGAGTTGAAGTGGTCTGGGTGCCTATAGCGTCCCTTTAATTTCATTACTGAATCACTCTACTTATTGGGGGAATCTAAAATCTGTCTTTTAAAAGGCAACATTTTAAATATGTAAGTTACAACAACAAAAAATAACCATTCAACCACCATATAACACTATCAGAAAAATTGAGACTTACTCCACAATCCAGTGCTTGACGGAAGTTGGACACCATGTGCCTTTTTATTGAAGTAATTTTTTGCAAAATTCCTGAAATACATAGAATGATGCTCTCCTGCCCTGACCTCCATACAAGCTATTATAAAACACCAGAAGACTATATGCTCATTGCTACCTTCCATATTGTCCCCCAGCTAATTATTGTCCTTGACTCCATGGAACTTCATTATCACTTAAGGATACCTGTACTCTGACTTTGACTTTCCATATTTTGATTCTGCAGGCAATTTCATCTATGCATTGTGCTAGCAAAATCACTAGTAAATGTTTAGATTTTGTGAAATTTTCAATTAAAAAACTAGCTCTACCACCCCTGGCCGACAGAACACCAGCATAGACCCAAAGCCAATTCTGTCTACTGTATAAGCCCCCCTACCTTCTCTACATTGTCCCAGTTTCTTTGGTTCTCCAGTCCTTCCTTCATGGACATCATATGGAGTGACATTGGATGTTGATGGAGTGACGCCAGACATCACGCTGTTCAGCTGAACAGATGTGCTGTCAATGAAGCCAGTACATCAATGTCAGCAAAGGTGTGTGCCAGTCTTTAGGAAAGCCATCAGAGACCTTTTCAAAGAGAGCGACTTCATGGCACTGAACGGTTGGATAGGAGGTGAGTATCCTGAAAAGTTAATGAAGTTCCATTACAAAATATGGAAAATGACACATTTTTTGTAAGTATCTACTTAATTATATTCAACTAATGTTTAAAAAAAAACCTTTGCTGCCTACCCTGACCTTCTGCTATGTCTGAACAAGCCTTTGACTTATCCCTCCCAGATAGTGTTTTTGGATACTTATTTTTATGTTCTCCTGAGCCACTGATATCCTGAATTGGGTTCCAGGACTCCCTACTACAGACAGACATAAATAAGTCAAATGCTTGTATCCACCTGTTTCAATACAAAGACCCAAGATATCCATTATATAATCTAGCCTTGGCCATTCTGTTAATAGTTTTAATATTACTTTCTGTCTTAAAGATAAAAGACTAAGCAAGATTTCCCGTTAAGAGCTCAACACGGTAGGCTTTAGGAGTAGCTTCTGAAATATAATGCCGTATCCTGAAATAGGTGATGTCGCTTTTAGTAGAACATAACAATAATAGACCAAACATACTTTTCTATAAAATTACATTAAATAATATTTCTAAAAGACTACACCGTTTAAGAAAAATACAAGTTGGCCCTCATGAGGGTGTATATTATGTAAGTTTGCACATTTTTACTTATTAGAGGCAATAAAGTAAGCTGACATAAAGTATATAAAATCATTGCTATTTATACATTTTATTTTGGTGGTTGGTGACCTCTCTGCATTGTTCTATAGAGACATTTCAGAATCTACAGGTTAAAGATTCAGGTGCAAGTATACGATTCAAGAATAAGGTTTTTAATAATGAACTTACTTTGTTTTCTACAAGTTTTGCATGGAATTTGTCATTTCAAACTGTGATAAATGGCCCCAAAAGTACATTGTCAAAGTATGTGCTAGAGGGGCCGACAACATTCAACGCCCCTCCTATCCCTAAAGAAAGCAGGATTTCTTCCCTCGACTTCACTCTCTCCAATTAATCACTGAACATCTGGATTTGACAAGATGTATTTTTTTAAATGAAATTTTCTATAAAAGTAATGAGAGAAAGTCAGTGAAATGATCTTACCTTAAGCTTGCATTCTAGCAAACATCTGGCAAAACCTTCCTCAGACTTTTTATTTTTTGAAGTGCAATTTTTTTTTTTTTTAAATAGATTTAGGGCAGATCTACTTCTTCATGAACCCTTTGTACTCCAGAACTGTTACAATGGGTCATATAGAGTTCCATTGCTGGAACACTCTGAAAAAAATACTGTTGCCGAACAAAAATCACAGTCAGTGTGGATTTTTGTAAGTGTTCAAAGCTAATTATCTCCAGTAGTGATATAATTTCTGGAAGCAATTTTTAATAATCGCACAACATTGAGGCCATGTGCATTCTAAACCAGCTCTCAAATGTTACAAGTATAACAAGTGCAAATAAATATATCCCTTGCTTTGAAACTGTCATAATAGGAAATAGAAAGAATATGTTTGTGTAGTTTTCAATCTCAATAAATATGTATATTGTTCTTATTTATAATTTATGAAAATAATGCATTATTTATATAACGTGAATCATTTAATGAATCATTTATCTAAATAAGTAATTGTGGCTTTGGTTTGCAATTCCTTGTGTATATGATATGTGATGTACAGTAATGTGATTTTAGGAATGTATACTTGCACGTTAAGTTTTTACATTTAGACAGACTATTCAAGCATAACTATCAAAGGATCGATACAAGGTTATAAGGGCAACAATATATTGGCTAGTGATATAAAACATTGGTTAATTAAAAGTTAATTAGAAACATTTTCATATCTGGTAGGATACACAGGCTAGTTTGGAAAGGAGTCTGGTACATAACAGTATTCTTAAACAGGGTTTATAGCAGGCACAGGCAAACTTCATCACATATATTATTGACTACATCTCCCATAATGCTCTAACAGCCTTAATGCTGGCAAATCAACAGGGGAGATGCAGTCCACAAAATCTACAGTGCGAAAGGGTGTCTTCCCCCTCAGTTTATAGAGTTGTGGTAGACTACACAAATTTAGAAAGTGTTGTGTGGTCTTCTGGTTGTTGATAGACTACATTTTCCATTATTCTGTGCCAGTCAGCTGCTTGCATATGAACTCTCAATGGCCATGTTGCATAGTCTCTTAGTGGCTCCTTACCTGTTCCTGGTCTCGGTAGGGGATACAGGTAGTTACTGAACTCCCACGTCACACCAGGAGGCAGATTTTACTGGAGTGGTGCTCACAGTAACCTTTGGACATGTTGAAGGACAGGGCCTAGTTAGGCCAGTGATTGGCAGCTCGCCAAGAAGGAAATCATACCTGTCTGGGCAAGGGGAGGACATGCTGTAGGCATGGTTTATAACTGGCATCTTATTAAAACATCCTCTGTACCTATGTCATTGCTTAGTTATGTGTGTACACCACAGAGTACAAAGCACAACTAGAGGTGTTTTTTTGCATATTAATGAATAGCATAAACATTGCTTATTCAATATACTGTCTATTTCCAAAGCTAAACCTCAAGGAATGCTTTTGCATATTAGTTAAATGTAATAAAATCAAGTAACTGTTAAGGATAAAAAATATATATATATAAATTTTAACCTTAGAACTGCCACAGCTGTAAAGGCAGAACTTTACAAAAGAAAAATATTCAGCTGCACCTGGCATTCACAGGATCTGCTGCATATTCTGTTTTTCTTCACTGACACAATCTGTTTGTGGCGTACATAAAAGGCTGTTTCCAAAGAAATTTAAAGTTATTTAAAATCTGTTATTGCATTAAATATGTATTTTAACAAACTCTGTAAATAATATTCCAAACAGATTTCTGAATGGTAAAGCAATTACCCTAACACAGTCTGGCGAGACAGCGAACACTCTGCGCCTGTAAAAGATCACACTTACTGCTCTGAAAAAAGCAAAAAATATCAGTTCATGCAAAAGGCAGCGGAACAGAAATAGTAATGCTGCCTTTGAGACGGACAATGTGCCCGCTTTATCGGAATGCACGGTTGTACGTGGTTGTACACTTAGTGACTTGTTTTGGTTTCCTAGGTAACTAAAAGTACAGCTTATTTGTGATATGAAATATATCATGTTTCAGTCGCTGGGAATGGGAAACTAAAGAGTAATTGATTTTCCATAAAACTCAGGATTATCTTGTCTATTGTATTTCTGTAAGATGCTATGACACCTGCAATATCTCCATAGGATTCTGTATATCTGCTATTTCTCTCCTAATTAGATCAGTGAAGAGCTTCTCATATCCTGACTGGTTTGTTGATAAAGCATGGATTTCAAACAATTTAAACAATATAACACAGGAAATTTCATATATGACATTCTAAAACCCAGAACAGCATTTCTGTATAACAGCATGTTGTGCAGAATTTGGAGCCAACTTGCAAAATTTTGCTCTGCTATTTTGAACTAATTTGAAATGTTTCTTGTTTGCTTACCCTCACTGTAACTCAGTATCAGTGTCTCTGCAGTGTTATATGTATATAGATTAAAATAGGTAATTCAAAAATGAATTGACTCTTACCTTCTTACTTGGGATTCATGGTTTCAGTTTCAGTGTTTCAGCACTTTCCGCATGGTCTTAGTGCCCCGAGTATAGCACAAGCACGTCTAATGATGCACTCAAACTACACTTTTTAGGGACATTTTCCTGGTGTGTCTAAAACAGGACAGCAGGGATCAAAATCAAGACAGCATGACAGGATACTGAAATCAGGTCTGTCCCACTGAAGTCGGGACTGTTGGTTTAAATAGGGCCCTATGAAGAAACTTGTGACATTGATGGGATGTGACACATCAGTGATGGGAAAGTATTTAATTATGGACAGCAGCTGCTATTTGCTGCTGCCTACGAATATAAATCTAGACATACCTTTAGCCCTGGTATGTATTAGGGAATGGAAAAGATACATAATGCTAAAGTATTTGTTAGGGGAAAATAATTATATCTAGTGGTTCTGGAGACATTCATAAGCCACCCAGCAACTTGCATTATTTTCCTTAATACAAGCTTCTCAATGACAAACCTATTACTAGATATTTTTATAGTAAGGGCCAGGGGTAGTTAGGGTTCCTTTAGTCTTAAAACAGCACCAGGACATGCTTGGCAAGTTTGCTTCAGTTTGACGTGCGTTACACTACAAGGCAGCATCTGCTGTTTGCAGCTGCCACCATTAATGTCTGATGGTAATATTTTGGCAGAGGGGTTGGCAAGTCAGAGATTTCTTGTCTCAGCTCTTCTCCCAGAATATCATTATGTGTAGAAGGTTAATTTAAAGCGGCACTGTCAACGCCTGGAGACTTTTCAGAGTTGGCAAAGACACTGACTGTGACATTGCTGCTGGGGTCCGGTGACCAAGTAGGGCAGGCCAAGGTGAGTTCTACTTGCTTAAACATGACCCTCGTGTGTGCTGCCATCTTCTCACAGCTGGTCCTCTTCAGCTGAAGCACCAGGAGCAGACGACACTGATGTTCTCTCAAGCATAGTGATGGCTGGGGGGGATTTACACTTTTAGACAGCGATAGCTCCGCCCAGTGTCTCAAAGTGTCAAACATAGGAAAAATACAGAGAAAAAAATAGTCCCTACTTTGTACAATGTATTTCAGTGAAATTCCAACACTGTCAATATGCGTATTTCATAAAGATTCTATCTTTAAGAAATACTAATTTTCAAGGGGGCTGCTTTAAAATAGCTAAAGCTGTAAATTGCAGCTGCCGCCTGGTAGCATAGCTCCCACTAATCTCAGGCAGTCCGGACTAGGTGCATTTATAATGCATGGATGACATTACCCACTGTGCAGTACAGATATATTACATACCAGTATTATGTTAATGTTAGCCAAGATATACATGCCTCTGCCGGCATCAGATTAGTGTGAGTTATACTTTTCATATGCTTCATCAAGATAGGGCTATTAAAATGGAGGCAGCTGCACAAAGCAACTGCCATCCAGAAGTATAGCTCCCACTAATCTCAAGCAGCCTGGGATATGTCATAATACAGTAAACAATGGGCTCATGCGTTCAAGATAAAGTTATAGAATCCAATGAAGAAAAATATAAAAATTGTGCAAATAAGCATACACAAAATATAACCATAAATCTGGCTAAGGGCAGACCACATTCCCTGTAGTGTGGAGACACGCCCGATATCAGTATGTATCAGTATGTTAGTTTATGCGCTGAACCCTGCTGAAGAACTCTCAGATGGGGAAAATGCCCTTTGCTTTGCACAGAGAAAGTGAAAATGTTGCATTTGTTCTGGTTTCCTTTGAATCCCTCCTGTTTTTTTTTTTTTTTTGTGTACACTTGCACTTATTTCTTATCTCCGGTGTCTCTATAAGTATGCATAGTGTGTGTATCTTTGAGATGTAATGTGTGTATGCGTATTTGAGTTGCATTGTGTGTGTATCTAGATGCTCTAGTGTGTCTATATGTGTATAGGTATGGGTTATAATGTTTATGTACAGTGAGTAAAATGTGTGCATAATGGGTAAAAAGTGTATGTACAGGGATGAAAAGTGTTTATATATGGTGTATCTGCAGGGGTATTCTGTGTATGGGGTGTAGTGTGTGTTCAGTGTTTCTTTCTCTGGCTCTGCTTCTTCTCCCCAACTCCTCTCTGTTTGTGTCCCCCAGGGTTCAGTCCTTGGTCCCCTACTGTTCTTTATCTATACTGCCTCTCTTGGTGAACTAATAAGCTCCTTTGGCTTCCAATATCATTTCTATGCAGATGACACGCAAATCTACCTGTCCTCTCCTGATCTCTCCCCGTCCCTCTTGACTAGTGTCTCTGACTGCCTCTCTGCTGTTTCTAACTGGATGGCTGCCCACATCCTTAAACTAAACTTGACCAAAACTGAAATTCTGGTCTTTCCTCCCTCAAGTGTTGTTACTCCTGTGTCTGTCTCCCTCCAAGTCAACAGTGCTACCATCAGCTCCACCACGCAGGCTCGCTGCCTAGGTGTTCTCTTTGACTCCGACCTCTCTCCAAGCCTCATGTTCAATCTATCGCCAAATCCTGTCATTTCCATCTCAAAAACATTACGCGCATCCGCCCCTACTTAACGCCACTTGCGACTAAGGTGTTGGTCCATTCCACTGTCCTTTCTCGCCTTGACTACTGTAATCCGCTTCTCAGTGGTCTTACGTGCTCCCAGCTTGCGCCGTTACAGTCCATAATGAATACGGCGGCGAGGCTCATCTTGCTGTCCGCCCGCACCTCCCATGCCTCACCCTTCTGTCTGTCCCTACATTGGCTTCCTATAAAATATAGAGCTCAATTTAAAATTCTGGTTCTTGCTAATAAGCTCATTGAGCAGGGCCCTCAACCCCTCTGTTCCTGTATGTCCAACTTGTCTGGTTATAACTACATGTCTGTTCGTCCACCCATTGTAAAGTGCTGCGGAATTTGACGGCGCTCTATAAATACTAATAATAATATAGGAGCATACAGTGTGTATTTATAGGGAGTGGGGTAGGGGCTTTGCTATTTTTATTTTAATAATTATTTAAAAACAAAAAAACTAAAATTATTCCCTCTCCCTGTGCTTACCTTGCGGGGACATTCAGATCCCTAGTGGTCCAGTGGGCTGCCTATCTGGTCCGTAACCCCTTCTGTCACAGACCACTGGTATCTTTCTCAGAGCTCCGATACTTACACTTAATGTCAGAGCATTGCTTTGGTTTACGGCTACCCCTATCTAGCATTAAAGACAGTTTGATCTCCCCACTGTCCCATTAAGGGACATGCATAAATATATGCAGGTTATAGATATTTCATCCTACTAATTACAATGCTTAGCCACACATTTTAATACCATTTGTTTATATAAGAGAACAGTAGAAAATGTTCTTCAACTTGCAACAGCAATCATGATGTATTAGGTGTCTGTGTATTGTGAATACACAGGATAGTTGAATTCATTTGCAGGTGTATGACAAGGTGGTATGACGAGGAGCTCCCTCATGTGACCAGTACAGCTACCAGTGTCTAAAGTACAGTGCCTTTATCTTTGGTGATAAATTTGTGGAAATACAATTTTTCAGAAAGAGCTCAGGGAATTTCCTGTGGGTGAAAAGGTCACAAATGTATAGGAACTATACAATGTAATGTATAGTGTAAAGATTTAGACTCTGTGCACAGAAAACAAATACATTATTTTCTACAGAAGTAGTTCTTTTCAGCAGTAAAATAAATTACTAGTATTCTGCCCTAGGAAATTCAAGAATAGACTTTAAAGCTTACTTCGCAATGTATTACAGTAAATAAATGAACACAAAACAAATTATTTTATAAAACACACGACACTATGAAACATACAGTAAACGTACAATAGTTTTTTCTCATTTTTGAGCAAATTACATTTTTCATATAGTTTCCAGAAAATGATCACAATTCAAGTTTTTTGACTTGGAATAGAATAAGTCTTTAATTAGCAAATGTACAGTGTTTTTACTAGAATTGTTCAGTTCTATGTAATAAAATGCACACATTTGGGTTTTTGCTATGTCTGAGATCTAATACTTGTCTGTATATTGTAAGAGGACATTAAAGACTATTCTGTAGAACTTAATGTCTTCAGAATGAGCCATTAAAAGTTCAGGACCTCTTAATTGTGGAATAGCTATAGGAATGTTTTCACTGGCTTTGTGTGTGTGTGATTTAGTCATATACAGAAGCTTGGGGATAATATTCCAAACTTATCTTCCTCATATCTCAAAATACCATAATGATGGAACTGGAATCTCGACTCAGAACATTCCACTAAGATCTGTAGAGAATTCCGTGGGTGGTTAGACATTTTAGTGAGGACTCCAAAAATAGCATGGGAAATTCCAAACTTAAAGTAACAATGACATGTTTTAAATACATGTATTTATAATACTGAAGTTTTAGCTTCCTGGTCCTCCTTTCCTCACCAAAGAACACTGTAAAGTAAAGGTATATTTATCTCTAAGCCAACAGTGAGACAGTCTCCATGCAGCAGGGACAGTTTAGGCATCATAACAACTTTATCTAAATGAAGTTGTCATGGTGCCAATGCATTTTTTATGTTCAGAGCTGAAACCGTTCTCGAATGGTTTAACCCCGAAGTTGCCTTCAGTACCGATCTCAAGTCTCCCCTGGTGGCAGCCTGGCTTCTAAAGATTCCGATTCAGGAAGTGGGGAGTGCCACCGGGCAGAGGTGCCACTAATTTGAGAGTGGTTAGCTGACTTTCTTAGCTAGTCAGTGACTCCCAATTTACAAAACTGGCATGGAAAAGGTACATTTCTTTCCAAGCAAGTTTTGTGACTGGGGAGTCACAAAATGGCTGATATCATCGGCTGACTGCTCTTAGCCAATCAGCGACACCCCCTGCCAGGCAACGCTCCACACTTCTTGAATCTGAAATTTCCACACTTCTTGAATCTGAAATTTCAAAAGCCGGGGGAGAGCTGAGGTCAGTGCTGGAGGCAACTTTGGGGTTAAACTATTCAAAACCAGTTTAACAACTGAAGGTAAGAATGCTCCTGGGACCTCCTGGCACCATAACAACTTAATTTATATGAAGCTGTTTTGATGCCTGGAGTGTTCATATAAGCAATAGTTATGCATTGCTTGAGCTGATGTGTCTTTTTGGAGTGTTTTATATATACAATATTTGTCCCTAATGCAGGCATGTTTTGCATTCAGGGTGGTAAATTTATATTATTTAATTGATGTGACCTTCTGCAACTAGTCTAAGCATACAGCTTTCTCTTCAGTCATGGACAGTCATTTCGAAATAATACAGTGGAATGTTATAGTTTAGATAGCTAAGATCAAGGATATATTGCAAGGCATCCATCTGGAAGGAGATAACATATTCTGAAGGTTGGTGAAACACATGACCTCAGAATATTCAACGAACTGAAGGGACGTAGGTCCACTTGTTAATGTTTTAATAAGGACAACAGCATTTTCTCAATTTGTATGCCAGAAAAAAACATATTTTTTCAGTACAATTTTCTTAGAGTTTAAGGCCGATTATTATATAATGTTACCAATGAACAAATAAATTATTTTTTAGCTACTTTTGTGAAAACTGCTTAATTAAAGATTTACTCTAACCCTTCTCAAAGACTCCTCTCCTGCAACTGTAAAAAATAAGAATAAGTTAGAAACATAAAAACATAGAAACATAGAAACATAGAATGTGACGGCAGATAAGAACCATTCGGCCCATCTAGTCTGCCCAATTTTCTAAATACTTTCATTAGTCTCTAGTCTTATCTTATAGTTAGGATAGCCTTATGCCTATCCCACGCATGCTTAAACTCCTCAGTGAATACTTTTTTAGCAACCTATTTCATTACCCCTACTCCCTTTGTGTCACTATAACCCATCCCCGCAGTATGTAAGCTCATTGAGCAGAGACCCCAACCCTTCTGTTCCTGTGCGTCCATTTGTCTGGTTACAATTACGTGTCTGTTAGTCCACCCATTGTACAGCACTGCAGAATTTGCTGGCGCTATATAAATAATAAAACAATAATAAAAATTAGGGATAATTTTTGGTTTGCACACGCAGAACATGCATTTCTCAGTAAAAGTTTTTTATTTTTTTTAATTTAGCATACCCAATTTGCAAAAAAATAAAGCAATAAACTTACCTTTCATTCGGTGCTGGGCCGGAGAGTGAGGTAGGGAGTGTGGAGTAGACAGAGGGATGGAGGAGACTTAAAAATAAAATAAAAAGGCAATCCAGAGAAGGCTTTCCCTTTCAGGCTCACCCACAAATCTTTGCATTTTACTTAAAAGTTAGCAGATGAACTTTTCATACTCAAATGAAAGTGGATCATTCAGTGAGGGAAAAAAAGTATTTGAACCCTGCTGATTTTGAACGTTTGCTCACTGACAAAGAAATGATCAGTCTATAATTTTAATGGTAGGTGTATTTTAACAGTGATAGACTGAATAGCAAAAAAAAAAAAAAAATCCAGGTAAGTGCATGTCAAAAAAGTTATGAATTGATTTGCATGTCAGTTAGTGAAATAAGTATTTGATCCCTTATCAAACAGCAAGATTTCTGGCTCCCAGATGTCTTTTATACAGGTAACAAGTTGAGATTAAGAGCACTCTCTTAACCCCTTCCCGCCGTTACGGCGTTCTATGGGATTTAAAGCCGTTGCGGCGGCATAGAACGCCGTGATGGCTTTGAGCCCCAGAGGACCGGCGGTACTCACCTCCGCCGCGATCCTCACCTCCACCGCGATCCTCTTCTGGAGGGCTGCCAGACCGCCCAGGCAGCCCTCCTCCGGCGAATGAGGCCCCCGGGGGCCATGTGATCGCTCTCAAAGAGCGATCACATTGCCCCCTATTGCTGGCTGTGGATCTGCCAGCAGGGGCGCTGTCTGAAATATCAGACAGTCCCCCTGCTGGTGGAAAGTGTAAAAAAAAAAAAAAAATATGTTAAAATAAATTAAATATATTTTTATATATATATAATATATGTGTATATATTATATTTGTGGTCAGGGAAGAAGGCCGTATTTATGTGGACCTATACCTCTAATCATTAGTCTAATATACTAAGTCGGTTGTAGTGTGCCGAAACCGACGAACGGGTCAGCCTGTAAATAAAGAGGGCCAACCAATTAATTGATTCCTTTTGTGGAGTGGTGGGTGGGGCAACAGGAAGTGACCAAGCACTGTCAGCAAGGTATGGAGGTAAGTAGTGGGTTTATATAGGCCGGTTGCAACCCCTCCCACAACTCCAGGCTCCGCCTTCCCATTTGTGGTCAGGGAAGAAGGCCGTATTTATGTGGACCTATACCTCTAATCATTAGTCTAATATACTAAGTCGGTTGTAGTGTGCCGAAACCGACGAACGGGTCAGCCTGTAAATAAAGAGGGCAAAAGAGAAGTATCAGTTCCACACTTAATACGTATACACATACATTATTACCCGAGCTTCCCTACTTTGCCAATTGTTTAAAAGCTTGTCTCAACTCTTTCTCAGGTTGAGGTATGTAACGGTAATATGAACTGGTACGTTTTGGCTGGAGGTTGATGTTGCCGCTCCGATACGAAAGGAGTGGCCTGTATATGCCGTGGGATCGTACCCGATTCTTGTACATAATAATCTCACGTATTTGACGAATTTTGATGTAGTCAGGGGTTGACTGTGTATTGTGAGGAGAGGAGCTTGTTTGGGTTGATAAGCCATACCTGCCATGTATTTGTCGAATAGTTGTACGGGGCACCAATGATTGCCGGTTGGGTAAAATTGAATGTCAAGGTGCGGACCCATTTGATTCGTTTGAATGTCTTAATGTCAATGTGTAGTGATCACCTATTATGTTTATGTGTGACACACACAGTATATTTCCCTTATTGTTGATGTTGCTTAAGGTGAGTTCGTTGGGACGCATAAAATGCCAGGTATATGGCTGTTTTGAGTGTGTTATTGGTGTGATTATCAAAGGGTTTGGTATCTAACATGTCAGACAATGCCCTGAATTTCTCTGCGTCAATTGGTAGCCATCTAGTAGGTTTTAGGTTTTCTAGGCGTTGGATGCCTTTTAGCATATTTTAATGGGGTGTGCTGATAGGAAGTTTTTTATACTGGAATATGTGTTGCTTACATGATGCTGTATTCCAGTTAAATAGAGTTTTATGGTGTTGTGTGCCAGTTTCAAGTTGAGATGGCAAAAAGAGGTGAAAGCCACCATAGTATCTAACCTATAAGGATTCGTAATGATGTATTCTGAAAAAAATTTGTTGAATAACATTAAGGCTCGGTTGTACATGCGTCTGGTGTTTGGGGAAAGTGAGGCCTGTGCTAGTGCCCTCCCGTGCTCCATGAGTAATTTTAGTCCAGGATGAGGTCTCTGAACAGCGGCGCCTTTCTTGGCTATTCCTCTGCTGTTGGGTGTAGCTCTCTGAAAACCTGTAATTTTGAACAGGATAGTGTGTCAGCTGCTGAATTATGGTGACCTGGCAGGTGTATGCAAGTCAGGAAAAAAAAAAAAAATTTTTTGTGGCTGC
This sequence comes from Pelobates cultripes, assembly GCA_933207985.1. Classification (NCBI taxonomy): domain Eukaryota; kingdom Metazoa; phylum Chordata; class Amphibia; order Anura; family Pelobatidae; genus Pelobates; species Pelobates cultripes. Next base: position 33,313,025 of record OW240919.1, on the reverse strand, counting down.
CAACCATGTGAGTCTCCTGACCAGGTTCATGATGGTTAGTGAAGAAGACCTGCCTTTGTTCAGAATCTCGCAAGCCGCCATGTGGTCAGAGTAGCATTTGACAGCTTTGCCTCCCCATAAGTGGCCCCAGACTTTAGCTGCTGCCACTATGGGGTAGATCTCAAACAGTGCCGAAGTCTTTGTGAAAGTGGGTAATCCTAGTGCTTTGCTAGGCCAAGCGTCCCTCAACCACCTGTCTTCGAAGATGGCTGTGAAACCTGCGTAACCTGCAGCATCCGTCCATAACACAGGGGAGTTTAATGTCAACGGTGGTATGAACAAGTTTCTCCCATTCCAGTCCGACAGGAAATGGTACCACCTGGTCAGATGCGCCCTAGCCTGAATGTTCAGTGTAACCCTGCTGTTGTTGTTGGGTAAGTTGGGTAACAAACCGAGTAGACGTGAGATGAAAGCTCGTCTCATGGCGAAGTTGTTGATGATATGCCATGTGCTTAGTTGTCTGAGTAACAATGGATTGATGACCCTGACCATGATTTACCCCATTCCACAGGAGCTGCTTTTAGTGGGGAAAGAATTGCCTATTTTTATGCCATGTAAGTGCCAGTGTGTAGGGGAGATGGTAGGCATTTAATGTGTTGATAATATTTGTCTTACTTAACCATGCTTCAACCCATGCATGAGTGATAGCTGTAAAGGTAGATCAATGGTGTGTATAGTAAGGAAACTCTTCGGAGGGTATGAGGGAGTTGAGACTTGGGGTAGCGAAGGTGTGTGGTGCCAATAAGTCTATGGTTAGTCTTTGTTTAAGGGAAGATTCCCTTGTGACAATACCAATGTGTTTGTGTTTGGCGCCATGCTGTAAATGGTGGAGATTGGAAAACCCAAGTAAAAACCCCTCTGTTATTCTTGGCTATGAGTGTGTTTACAGCCGATGGTTCTGTGTGCTGACTGTAAGTGAGGACATGCTATATTCCTTGAAGGTGTATGTATGATACCTGTATGGGAGCCCTTTGAAGCTCTGGAGCTTTAGTAAATCTACTACAAGTCTGGAAGGGTGATGAGTTAGTAGTGTTGAAAATGGTTTGTTGTGTACAGATGGTGAATACGTTATTTGTAAGTTGTATTGGGACACATGGTTTGTCATGTGCCCTGAATGATTTGAACGTATATGCAACATTCTATATGCAATGCAACGACTCATACCAATTGTCTCTGGTAGTTCAGAGGTGCTGGTACCTGGAGCCTGAGAGTGCTCGTCCATTTGTTTGGGAGAAAATCCCTTCTGTATGGGTACCTGCACAAATAAGCATCTCTACATATTCAAAATGCCAACACAACCAAGGGATGGTCTGTTCCCGATTTACCTGGAATCTCTGGGTCTGACCATCATAGATACAGCATCATACATATTTATGCCTTGTTTCCCCAATGTACCGGGATCATGTGTGCAGGGTTAACGTCTTGTACCAAGAATTGATTGTACCCGGTAACCGAATTTCGTCTGTCTTAAATTTTTTGGCTCATGAGTTTGAGTGAGGCTAGCATGGCCTAGGTTTCACCTTAGTTGGTGTTGCTGGGCCTTCCCCTGTCTCCGTTTTATCCGTTAATGTATGGAGGAGTTTGAATAACGCTGCGTTCGTTGCTGTGGCAGGGTAGGGGATTTGTCGCCTCCTTAGGTTGGAGCCACATCTCCTCTGCTTGAAGGTGTATCAAGGGGAAGGGGAGTGACAGGTGACGCCCTCATTATGATACAATGCGAGACGGCTAGCTCACGAGTGGCCCGAGGGGTGTATGCCTCAGAGTGTGAGGCGGGGTGTTGGCCTCGTGGGACCACTAAATGAAGCGTAAAGCAGAGAAAACAGGGGGTAATACCTATTGGGCCATAAAACCCTAATTGCCATTACATTACTACTATTCCAGGGAAGGTAAGAGATGAAAGTGTATCACTTCTAGCCGGGGTGCTAGGAAGAGGAGATTCTTTACCATCTTTTTGGGAAATACTTAAATAACAATAAAGATTGCAATTATATATTTGTACCCAGGCTCTTGTACTGGCTTGCTAGCTAAGCCGTAAGGCGAAACGATTAGGCTTGGTGTTTTTGGTGACTGGTGAGGCCCTGCTAGTTGCCAAGTGGCTTGAGAGGCTCTATCTATGCTTGGCGCGAGGGGATTTTGTGTGGCCACCGAACGTTGTGGCAGGATGTTGGCCTCTCGGTGACAGTAACCAGAAAAATAGGAAGGGGAGTGACAGGTGAGGCCCTCTCTATGATACAATGCGAGGCGGCTAGTTCACGAGTGGCCCGAGGGATGTATGCCTCCGTGTGTGAGGCGGGTTGTTGGCCTCGCGGGACCACTAACCGAAGCATAAAGCAGAGAAAAAAGGGGGTAATACCTATTGGGCCCTAGAACCCTAATTGCCAGTACACTATTACTATTCCAGGGAAGGTAAGAGATGGATAACTACGTGAGCAGGTGTACGTACCTGGTAGTTGGTATTGAACCTGACAATCCGTATAGGTTTTTTAGTAGTAACTGTAACCTGAATGGATAAAATCGTATGGCATAAGGAAAAATGGCATAGACCAAGCTTATCTTAAAACATACAGTATATGTGAAAAGTAAAGTGCCGTGACATGTAAATATTAATCATCATAGCCATACTGGTTAAATATGTATCAATCTTAACCCATTAAGTGCCGTATGTACAAGTGAAAAGTGGTCTGTTCCCACCTTGGATGTTGTATGTCCCATTGCTAGGGGAAAGTCTGTTGTGTGAGCAGCGTGCTATGAAAAATGTATGTGAACTATATTACCCGTTACGTATATACAGATGCGTGTGCTACTTTGTAATAATATGTGTATTTATACTACTTGCTCTGTAAATTGTTGTATGCCTTATTGAATGGTAGGGGTCAGTGAACATGGTGTTGCAAAATGCAAGTGTACTGGAGAACTGCCGAGTGCCCTATAGGTGGTAGTGTAGTTGATGCTGATTGGTATGTGAAATGTTGTTTATCTGTTGACCTATAGGGGTCAGTGTTTTTGGTGTCTGTAAAACCCCATGAAAATTGTCAATGTACTTGACAGACCTGTAGGTGGCAGTGTTGATAGAACCACTGTTAGTCTTGATGTGAAAGACAAATTGTTGAGCCAGTGCTGGAGTTTAATTTATGGTTAGGTTTAAAACAATCTTATGTGTAATTGATATTGGCTAGTAATTGTATATGACATGTGAAGACAGTTTTGATGTTGACCAGTAGGGTTCAGAAATGCTGATTGTATGGTAAAATACCCTTTAACCCCCTTCAGGATACATGAATCCCTTTTATTCCAGAGTTTGGTCCTTAAGGGGTTAATCCAAATGCAAGGTTAACGTGAGATTTTGAGAGTGACCTGTAGGGGTCAGTGTGGTTTACATGAAACATTGTTCGTGAGCTATGCCCCAGCATTATAGTTGTATGACAGGGAAACAAACAGTGCCCGTTTGACAATATACAATATGTGAACATAATAGCTTAATAACAGTCATTGTAACAAACCAAAGTTCCGTTAGTGGGTTGTAAACGCACAAAACGTGTGTGTAGTACAGTAGTAAATGCATGAACTAGTTCCCGTTTGGTAGTAAATTGCACGAACCGTGAGCCTGGCATGTCAGGGAAACCAAACGAAACGAGCAGTGAGATTTGAAATGCATGCACAGAATTGCCTAGTATGTTTAGGTAATTGAAACAGAATGTGTTCCCGTTTGGGAGTATGCTAAAGCTCAAAATGAGCCAGTGACAGATATAAAAAAGTAAATTTAAACGAATGATATGCATGAACATGCAATGGTTTTAGGACAGATTTAGACAAAATGCAGCCGTAAAGTGAGGACCTGACCCGTGCAACTGATGCCTGGCGTAACGGGTAGGTCGACTTACGGTTTGTGAGCCACTTGGACACCATCCACAGCGATAGATTGAAGAAAAAGCTGGTAGGCTGGAAAAGCCTGTGGCTGGATTTCTGACACAGCTCAGCTTAGAAAACCTCATGGAGTAAGCAGGTAAAATGGCGTCTGGATGACCGGGAAGTGGAAATCATTCTGATGCTGACCTCAAGCAACAGGAAGTGACCAAGCACTGTCAGCAAGGTATGGAGGTAAGTAGTGGGTTTATATAGGCCGGTTGCAACCCCTCCCACAACTCCAGGCTCCGCCTTCCCATATATAATATATATACATATTATATACATATAACGTCATACGTAATGTATTTTAATATTAATATAAGTATATATTAATATTAAAATACACTTAGAATGACGTTACATATATATAATATGTATATATATTATATATATATATATAATAGATATATACACATATATTATATATATATATATATATATATACACGTATAATTACAATAATAAATAAATTAAATAATAAAATAAATAAATAAAATATTAAATCAAATTTAATATAAATTATATGTTCATATGTATTTTCATTCTAACTGTATTTTGTTATTTATATATATATTGGTAACAAAATACACTTAGAATGACATTCTATATATATCTATCTATATATAAAATACAAATAACTGCAAATAAATATATATAGATAAATACATATAATTACATAAAAGATTACATTAGTATACACGTAGAATTTAAATACCTATAAATGCATATATATTAAAATTCTTCGTGTATATTTAAGTAATCTTTTAACATAATTATGTGATTTGATTAATTAAAATTTGATTGACATGCCTTACAACACAGGGAGAAAGTGCAGAGAATTTAATTCGCAAGCACTATATTTGACCCTGTAACTCTCCAAGACTCCATACAACCTGTACATAGGGGGTACTGTTTTACTCGGGAGACTTCGCTGAACTCAAATATTAGTGTTTCAAACTGGTAAATTGTATTACAACAATGATATATTAAGTAAAAGTGACGTTTTTTTGAATTTTTTTACAAACGAACGTCATGTTTATGGACTATATTATTGTTGTAATATGTTTTAGTGTTTTAAAACACTAATATTTGTGTTTAGTGAAGTCTCCTGAGAATAACAGTGCCCCCCATGTACAGGTTTTATGGTGTTTTGGAAAGTTAGAGAGTCACATATAAGGCTTGCATTTCATTTTTTTGACATTGAAATTTGCCAGATTGGTTATGTTGCCTTTGAGAGCGTATGGTAGCCCAGGAATAAGAATTACCCCCATGATTGCATACCATTTGCAAAAGTAGACAATCCAAGGTATTGCAAATGGGGTATGTCCAGTCATTTTTAGTAGCCACTTAGTCACAAACACTGGCCAAATATTAGTTTTTTGCTTTTTTCACAAAAAACAAATATGAACGCTAACTTTGGCCAGTGTTTATGACTAAGTGGCTACTAAATACCTTGGGTTGTCTACTTTTTCAAATGGTCTGCCATTATGGGGGTAATTCTCATTCCTGGGCTACCACACCGTCTCAAAGGTAACATTACTAATCTGGCAAATTTCAATGTGAAAATGGAACGTTCTATATTTGACCCTGTAACTTTCCAAAACACCATAAAACCTGGTAATGGGGGTACTGTTGTACTCGTGAGACATCGCTGATTACAAATATGTGCATTTTTTTGCAGTAAAACCTAACAGTATTATGACATTTACAGCTAAAATGCGAGGTGGAACTACAAATTTTTTAAAAAATTCTCACAGTTTTTTTAATTTTATTCATAGTAAATTATGTTTCATATATAAATATTTGATATGAAATGAAAGCCCTGTTTCCCCTGAACAAAATGATATATAATATGTGTGGGTGCATTTACTATGAAAGAGTTGACAGACATGTAGCGCAAATGCCAGGTTTTGTTTACATTTTGTTTTGTTCACAACGTGTACATTTGGCTCCGTCCTTAAGGGGTTAAAGGGAGTGTTCCTAATCTCACGTCGTAACCTGAACACAGAAGCAATCAGTCAATCAGATTCCACACTCTCCACCATGGCCAAGACCAAAGAGCTGTTCAAGGATGTCAGGGACAATATTGTAGACCTACACAAGGCTGGAATGGGCTACAAGACCATCGCCAAGCAGCTTGGTGAGAAGGTGACAACAGTTGGTGCGATTATTCGCAAATGGAAGAAACACAAAATAACTGTCAGTCTTACTCAGTCTGATGCTCCATGCAAGATCTCACGTGGTGGAGTTTCAATGATCATGAGAATGGTGAGGAATCAGCCCAGAACTACACGGAAGGATCTTGTTAATGATCTCAAGGCAGCTGGGACCATAGTCACCAGGAAAACGATTGGTAACACACTACGCCGTGAAGCCCTGCAATGCACAGGTCCCTCTGGTCAATAAAAGCACATGTACAGGCCCGTCTGAAGTTTGCCAATGAAAATCTGAATGTTTCAGAAGAGAACTGAGTGTGGTGGTCAGATGAGACCAAAATTGAGCTCTTTGGCATCAACTCAACTCGCCTTGTTTGGAGGAGGAGGAATGCTGCCTATAAGGCCAAGAACACCATCTCCACCATCAAACATGGAGGTGGAAACATTATGCTTTGGGGATGTTTTTCTGCTAAGGGGACAAGACAACTGCACCGCATCAAATGGACGATGGACGGGCCATGTACTGTCAAATCTTGGGTGAGAACCTCCTTCCCTCAGCCAGGGAATTGAAAATGGGTCGTGGATGGGTTTTCCAGCATGACAATGACCCAAAACATGCAGCCAAGGCAACAAAGGGGTGGCTCAAGAAGAAGCACATTAATGTCCTAAAGTGGCCTAGCCAATCTCCAGACCTTAATTCCATAGAAAATCTGTGGAGGGAGCTGAAGGTTCGAGTTGCCAAATGTCAGCCTCGAAACCTTAATGACTTGGAATGGATCTGCAAAGAGGAGTGGGACAAAATCCCTCCTGAGATGTGTGCAAACCTGGTGGCCAACTACAAGAAATGTTTGACCTCTGTAATTGCCAACAAGGGTTTCGCCACCAAGTACTAAGTTGAAGGGGTCAAATACTTATTTAATTGACATGCAAATAAATTTATAATATTTTGACGTGTTTTTCTGGATTTTTTTTGTTATTCTGCCTCTCACTGTTAAAATACACCTGCCATTAAAATTGACTGATCATTTCTTTGTCAGTTGTCAAACGTTCGAAATCAGCAGGGGATAAAATACTTTTTACCTTACTGTAAAGGAACGCTACATGCACACCACTCACGATAGCATGCTGCAGTGTTAATGGTGCAAGGGGTACAATGGTGTCCCTAATGTTAGTAGTCAAACAAATTGCTAATGTTCAACTGACACTCTGCATGGCAACATTTAGCTTAGAAGAGCGACCAGAAGCTCAGCGCAGGAGATTGGGCTCTCAATGCAGGCTGAGACTGGTGGCTGGTGGTCCCAAGGTAATTTGTCAAACCATTACCAAATGTAATTCTAACAATTCACTAATGACTTTATCAGTGTGTAGGATGATGTTTTTAAGAGACCGCATATTGTAAACTGATGGTACAATTAATGAATGAGTATAGCATAATATCTCTACTGAACGCATGTTATTAAAGTCTAAGGATGATATGATGTCTTGTGAAAGAATGTAATATTAATATATTAAGAATGCATGATGTGACCACATGCACATGATAATAGTTCACAGTTAATAGATAGAGATAGCAATATATCCCTCGATAGCATGTACGGTCAATGTTAGGAGATACCTTAATGTTCCCTGACAACATGCAGCATTAATGCATGGAGATAGCATGATGTCCTCTGACAGCAGGTGCTATTTATATGTAGAGATAGCATGATGTAACCAGGTAGAATGTTCACTTAACAGATGGATGTAACATGATGCCCCCTGGTAGCATACATTTTAACTATGGTGGTACATTATAGTAGCATGCTCTGTATGGTGATATAATAACATACATTGACATCTCTGAAACCATGTGTTATTATATGATGTATCTTATAATAATAGCAATGTACTGATAATCTGATATAGAATAAAATGCCCCATGTAAAATGTTGGTATGCACATACGAAAGATGGAAACTGATAGTAGATCCATGTTCTCTTAATTTATTGATATAATGTGATGTCCTCACTATTAAAGTATGGAGGCAGCAGGATGGAACTTGATAACATATACTGTTAAAGGAACACTCTAAGTGCCCTAACCACTACAGCCTTGTCACTGTCCCATGGAAAATATCCATACCAATGTTATGTTATTTCATATGTTAATATGTGAAGATAACATGGTAGTATGAGGTTGTAGAATTACATGCATTATTAGTGTATAGAAATAAAATAACGAAGAATGTCATTCCATGCATTCTTCATGTATAGCGTTAATATGATGTTCAATGATTTCACGCAACAATATATAAATATAATTTGATGTATATTTGCATACATTATGAAGGTAAAAACAACATCATGACGGTCTATAATTATCTGTATTAATAATAAAATGCGACAGTTTGACAATTCATGATTGCCTCTATTATTATGGATTTAGAATGTGGGGCTGTATGCATTATTAATATATTGCGCTTGCATTAGTGAATACACATGTACTATTACTGTATAGGTATAACGTGATGTTTTAAGATCACGTGTATTATTGATATATGAAGATAACATAATGTGTTATGTAAGCATGCATTATTAAAGCTTAGATATTGCATTACGTCCCAATAAAGCATGTAATAGAAATATATTAGATTGTATGTTAACTTTGATTGCATGTAGTATGCACATAGATAGCAGGTAATCCCATGAAAACATATATCATTAGGCATGATGTATCATTAGGCATGATTATTAATATATGGAGATAGCATGATGTCCCATATTACATGTGTTATTAATATTGCCCCATGTTCACATATGTTATAAATGTATGAACATAGCATTTGGCCTCATACTATTCAATAAATGATTTAGGAAACGTGTGATGTGTACCTTAAAACCCTCAAATATCCCATGGAACCTTATATATTTTCTTGTAAAATGAGTTACTTATTAAAACATTGCAATGCTACCAAGCTCTACCTTGATTTACTTATTAAACTGCTGATGTGAACTATATTGCTGGCTATATGGCAATTGATTTCATGTTTAATACATATATTATATGTAAATTTGTAATGAATAACCCAACATGCTTCTTCATAACCAAGTCTTGGTAGCTATTTATTAAACATATTATCTAGAGGTGTAATTCCTTACTGGACTTACATTTAATGTAATGTAGGTCTTTCTTTCATTTTATATTGATTATTTATTAAAGTTTTATCAGGAAATATAGAATATTATCCCATTGGTGGATTACGTGCCCGTTAGTAAATGTATCTCCATGTATTGTACTTTCCAGATTATACATCTGTACTGTGTGGGCCAAAATTAAGAGTAGGATTTGATAGGTAAATAACTTATTTGTTAGTAGTTTATTCTTTTTTTTATTGTTGCAGGTACTTATTATAACTAAGTCTTGGGAGATTCATCATGGGTCATTTTTTCAAATGAACAACGATTACAAATAGTGGAATTTCTTTTCAAAATGTCAGGTCCATTATTTTGATGCAAAGAACGTACCGCCACCACTTCAATTGTTCGGTGAGCAGATCATTTCAGAAAATTCCCAGATTAACTGGCCGACCTTTCAGCTCCCAATTACTTCCTGTGAAGATATCTGAAGGAGCGGATGTACGTGAACAAACTGCGTACGCTTGAGCAGCACAAGGAGTATGTCCAGGAATAAATCTTAGCACTAGAGCCTCAAACATGAACTAATTTTATGAACAGTGCAATCAAAATTTTATGAACTGTGCTTTCGTACCTAGTCAAGCAAATCTCCATAAATTAAGCAATCATTGTATGTAACATTGACATGAATAAAAAAGGTATTGACTCTTCAATACCTTCAATATATATATATATATATATATATATATATATATATATATATATATATATATATATATATATATATATATTTGAATGGATATACCTCAATCTTTAGATGCTAAACATCATTGAAAGAAAAAGTTCAGATCATGTGTGTAGGTAGCGGTTATCGTGTGTTGTGAACCATACCAATCCCCAAAATCCATTCAATCCCCCCCCCAATCAAACTAGGAAACGTATATGTGGTATAAAAAAGGCCACAGCTTTATTTATAAATTAACGAACAAATGTAAATAAACCAACCATAAATAACTTCCAGGTGTAGTATGCTTAGCTTCAAACTAGTCCTTGCCAACCGTACCACCAAACCTCTAGGGTACACCCCCTCACCAAGGCATCGGCCCTCCCCCCTCGTCCAAGATACCTGGCCTTCACTTTGGCCTTCCAATTCCACATGCCAACCCCTGGCCACCTTTCCTGGCACGGAGGGCACGCCCAAATACCCAAACATTTTCCGAGGTCAGGGGAGGGACCCGACCCAGCATCTTTCTTTTCCTGTACTCCTCTTCCCAATAGGTTTGGCAAGGACCATACCCGCCACTAGCCCCCAGCTGCATTTACGCCTAAATCAGCGGGCGCGACCCCCGAGCAACGCCATGGCCTGCTCCAACGCATCCTGTAGCGCTAAATTAAATAAGTCCAAACCTACATCAGTTAGATGGACCCCGTCCGGGCGAAAATAGATTGCTGCCTCACGCTCAAAAATACGGTGTCGCACTGTTAAGCCCCCGACGCCGAGAACAAATTTGGAAACCCGCTTATTAATTTTCACCCTGCAGCGCTCAATAGCACCCTGATCACGTGCGCACTTCCAATAATTCCTGGAAACGATATCCGACCATACTAAGCAAAGTTGTGGAAAAAGAACACGCAAGCGCGCCAAATCTCGCCTGATTAGTTCCCCCAGGCCACACGCAGGCAGCGACCCCAGATCGTTTCCCCCCAGATGCACCACCAAGACATCCGGGGCTCCCAATAAAGTGGATAACTGCATGGCCTCCGGCAATAGCTGACCCCATCTCATGCCCCGGAACCCGAACCACCGGACCTCCGCCAGCTCCCGAGGTATTCCGAGCCGTGTCCCACCTGGGCGTACCCCTGCCCGCAGGTGGGCCCAGTAGATGTAAGAATGACCGATCAGCCAGATCCGTCGGCCGGGCCCTGTGGAGAAAACACAAGGGGGAAACCGATCAGACGTGTGGGCAGTACATAGGACCGAAACCTCCCCGATTCCCATCTGCCAATCCTCTGAATGGCCTGGTCCGAAAAACCTAAACGGGAGGCTTCAGTTGCGGCCCCAATCCAAAAAGAATGCCCCCCAAAGTCTGCACTCGAAATACCCAGTTGGTCGAGTGCCAACCGAAAGACCCGGAGAAATTGGAAGTGAGAAAGGAAGGAACCATCCCCATGAATTAATAGAGGGCCCTCAACGCCCGGGCGACCAAGACAATAAGACTGAAAGGATGCGACAGGGCAGACAGCCGAACCAGGAATGGCGCGGAGGGTATCCCATGTCCCCTTGCCGAAGATGTCGGTTTTGGACCTCCGCACCCAAGAACGCACCGAATCCGACACAACAGACACATCGTTGAACAACAAGCCCCCCGGGATCCGTTTGCTTGGGCTCACAAGCTCGCCGATCCGAAGAGCGCCAAAAAAGGCGAAAGTAAAAGCCACCCGAAACAAACGTGCCTCCAAATCTGAAAAACAAACCCTGTGTAAGACCGACGCAATACCTACTAGCAGAGCACCAGAAACCGGCCTCCGAGAATCCCGCAGGTGTGGGCCCTTACGCCAGCCGCGCATCGCAAGCCGAACCATGCAGTCCTTGGTAACGTCAGGCACCTTAGTCAAGTTGAACCAGAAACTAAGACCCGATAGCTTCCCTGAGACCGTAGCCGGAGAACACCCACTGGCCTCCCAGAACCAGAGCAACCGTAACATTCCTTGAACCCTTGCAGAAGTCGAAGCGAACCCACCTAGGTCCTGTTCTAAAGCGACCCAGTCCCCCCATGCCTTACCGTACCGAACCCAAGTTGCCTCAGACACCGAAGACCGAATCCATTCCCTTATTCGCTCAGGCCAAGGGACCATAACTCTCTGGGACAGGGGAGGCCTTCCGTATCTGCTTCCGGCGCGGCCAAACGAAACACCTGCCAGTGGAAACGAGAAAGAGCATCAGCCGTGGTATTCTCCACACCAGGGATATGCACAGCGTGGCAAGTCACGTTAAAAGACAGGCATTGTAAAACCAAGCGCCGCAAGAGCCGAACCACCGGAGGGGAGGAGGCCGTTAACCTATTAATGGCCTGGACAACGCCCAGGTTGTCACAGTGGAACACAACACGCCTGTTCTTGATCTCTGGCCCCCAAAGATGGATAGCCACAACAATGGGGAAGAAAGCCATGTTCTTGGTCAGGCCAGAGGTGAACCACGATTCGGGCCAAGGCTCCGCACACCATTGCTTTCCCATAATAGCCCCAAAGCCCGAAGACCCCGCGGCATCCGTAAACAGGTGCAGCACCGAGTTCGTCACCTCGGGCTGCTGCCAGTAGGACCTGCCGTTGTACCCATCCAGAAAGACTGCCCATACTGCCAAGTCCTCCCTGAGCACCTTGGTCAAGCAGACGAAGTGAGACGGCCTCAATATCCCAGCCGTAGCGGCCGCCAGGCGCCGGTTGAACACTCTGCCCATTGGCATAATCCGACAGGCAAAGTTCAATTTGCCCAATAGGGATTGAAGTCGTTGCAACGTAATCTTGCGCAAAGCGCTCACCACTCGCACCACCTCCCGAAGATCAGACAATTTATCCAATGGAAGCCGACATTCCCCAACAACGGAATCAATCTCGATCCCGAGAAAGCACAGGCACGTAGAAGGGCCAATTGTCTTGTCTGGTGCCAGCGGCACCCCGAACTCGCAAGCAACATCCGCCACTGCTTGCAGAAGTTGCGCGCATGTTGGGGAGCGCGCAGGGCCAACACATAAAAAGTCGTCTAGGTAGTGAAGCAAGGAATCGTAACCGGATTCCGCTCTAACTACCCACTCCATGAAGGAACTGAAACATTCAAAATAAAAACAGGATATCGCACAACCCATCGGGAGGCACATATCCACGTAATAATGACCTTCGAATACACAACCCAGGAGGTGGTGGCACTCCGGGTGAACCGGTAGGAGGCGAAAAGCCGACTCAATGTCAGTTTTTGCCATAAGTGCCCCGAGGCCAGCAGCCCTGACCATATCCACCGACTCGTCAAAGGACGAGTAGGAAACGCGGCACAATTCAGCGGCAATGTCATCATTCACCGAGCCCCCTTGTGGGTGCGATAAATGGTGAATCAGCCTAAACTTGCCTGGTTCCCTTTTAGGCACAACACCTAGTGGTGAAACCCTCAAGTCGGGGAGTGGAGGTTCCCGAAAGGGGCCCGCCATGCGACCCAACGCTACTTCCTTGGCCAATTTTTCCCTGACCACCCCCGGGTGATCAGCAGCTGATCTCAGGTTCCGGCAGAAACCGGAGACCTGCCGGGCCCGGTGAGGGATCCAAAACCCCTGCCCAAAACCCTCCAATAACAAGGCAGCCGCCTTCTTATTGCTGTAACGCTTTAGCCAAGGGCGCATTGCGTCGACGTCCACTGGCGTCCTCGCCCTTAGCGCCCATGGCATCTCCTTTGTCGCCAGTCTTGCCACGTTTAAAGCATTTTGATGCTGGGTGGGACCCGCCGCACCCAGAACATTCATGCTTGAAGCGGCAGCCTGAACCGAACTTACATTGGCCGTCATTATATTGCCAACAGTACCCAGTCTTCCGCTGACTGGCCGACGCTGAAGATGAGGACCCAGCGCCGCCCCCCCCAAGAAAGGACGAAAGGCCCCCTTGATGCGAAGCTGGACGGGTCATGATAGCCAACCACAAGCCGATGTCCATTTGGTCCCAACTCGTGGAGGGGCGAACCGCTAAACATTGGCGGAACTGTTCATCATACCGCCACCACCCTAACCCGCCATAAACCCGACAAGCGTTCCATATAATGTCCTGGTAGCAAAACAGGGAAGAGCATTTGCTGGGAGTCTTTTCACCTATCACGCTAGCCAGGATAGAAAAGGCCCTAATCCAGTTTCCAAACGTTTTCGGAATCTTCCGATACCGAAACCTCTCTTTGTCTTTTTCAGACTCTTTAGCATCCGTATCCACCCGAGGAAGATCTTCCAAAGGGAGGAGGGAAAAAATTACCACAAATTCCCATTTTTCGATTTTCGCCCTCAAATCAGGCGTCAGGTGGAGGCCCAGGGGGCCTGACCAGCACATGTACGCTGCCCCATGCGCAGCGGGTGCTACACCTAAACCCGAGACAACAGCGGCGTCCCCAGTAGCACTCCCAGAGGACTCAGATGTCACTAGCGGTGGCGCCGAGGCCAAGGGGGTGGTGACCTGTATAGAGGTGTCGGGTACTGACGCTGCAACCCCCGCAAAATCACACCCTGCGGAACTAGCCCAGCCCGCCCGAAGTTGGCTATCCACGGCCACTGGGGGAGGGGCCCCAGTGCGAGATCCCCGTTCAAGAGTTACAAGAACATTCTTTATAGCGTGAAGCACCGAACTCCACTCCTGCGCCTCGCGTGCGCCAGCGCCCCCCGAATCAGAATACTCACCGGCAGGAGCCGAATTCGAGGGTAGCAGCGGAACCGAAACTTGCGCACTAGCCTGCGACGGCCCCGAGGGAACTGCGACCGCAGGAAGCACCGCACCAGACTCAGCGTCAGGGAACCGATTCGCGAGCTGACCAGGAAGAATCTGTGAAGACAGGACAGGTGAGAAAAAACCCTGCCCACCCACCCCAGGTGCTGGGGGACGCACAGTAGGGGGGAGCAACCCTGCCAGATTAGTGGATGTGACAGAGGGACCAGAGAGAGGGACAGCCATGACAGAGGTAGCCCCAGAGGGGGCAGCATGGGCCCTAGGTAAAGGTAGAGGGGGTGAAAGAGGATGCAGGGGGGTAGGAGGGGTGGATGAGGGTGGTGGGAGTGCGGCAGAGGCAAGCCCAGGGGAGACAGAGAGGGGAGGAGGAGAAGGGGGGGGCTGTGTGAAGTGGAAGACGGGCCTGGCTCTAAGCCCCGACCCCCCGAACCCCCCAACCCCCGACTGAGGACCCCGGCGGCCTGCGGGCTACTCACCACGTTTGAAGAAGGGCCGACCGCAGGCCCAACCTGTGCGCGCTCTGCCCGAAATCCGCTGGGGGCAGAGCGCACGTCAGGTGCCCAGCGCACCGGCCGGGACGGATTAGTAGACCGGGATCTCGCGGCCGCCCTTTTGAGGGCGTGCGAGATGTTGGAAGGAGGGACCGGACGGCCATCACCTCCCCGAGCAGCGGCCGCCAGCCGGGCACTGCGCGACCGCCTCGGGGAGGAGGCGAGGGGCTGCTGTGAGGAAGTGCCGGCTGCGGCCGCGTGGGACCTGGCGCGCGGGCCGGCACTGGGACTCCCACTCCCGTCCCCCACCCGGCCCTCACGCGAGGGGAGGAGACGAGAGGTTGCCTGGTGGCAGCGCCGGCCGCGGCAGCGTGGGAACCGGCCCGCGGACCGGCAGCAGGACTTCTACTCCTGTCCCCCACCCGGCCCTCCTGAGAGGGGCTATAACGGGTAGGGGGACGCGCCCGGCGGCGTGGAGTTCCATGGCTGCCGGGAGGGGGAGCAGCTACCACGGAGGCACCCTGCAGCCTTGCCAGCTGGGCCTGCAGGTGCCTGCCACCGTCTTGGAGGGCCTCAGCCCTAAGGGCAGCAAGGATGCCATCAATGTCCATGCTCCTGGCCGTGAGGTAAGCAAAAGTAACTTAAAATAGTACTGTGAGGAATAGGAATAGTTACCTTGCCGTTAGATTTAAGATGGCTGAGGTAACAGACAAAATGTCACCTATTTATATGACTCCACCCTACTCCCTAGCTAAATCACACCCCCATATCTCCACCACACCCACCACACCCACACATGCCTCCTATCCGGCTAGCTTTCAGCCCGCCTCCTCTGGGCCTGACTCTCTTGTTGGGTGTGCATACACATTGGGTGCGAAGCACATTTTCAAAAAATCATTAGAAAAGAGGTGACTGCCTTCCAGTCTTCAGGCATTTGAGCAAAATCTATAATTCCCTGCTGTTTCGGCAAATTACATATAGCAGGTATTTTGTTTTGTTTTAAAAGGGTTTTATTTACAATAGTGGAGGATACAAGACAGGGCATTTTGTGTCTTAAGCAGCAGTCACTGATTATCATCATACAGGGCTTAAAACTTCAAACGGTATGCTATTTGCTAGACCTTAAGTGTTAGCAGGGCCAGATTCCCACTAGGCAGAGAAGGGACCTGCATTAGGTAAACCTAATGCGCATGCACGACAATGGCTTCCTATGGGGATTTCAACAAAGCTGGAGGTCCTCATGCCCAGCGTTGTTTAGACAACCAAAAGTCATCTAAGAATCCAGAAGTCCCTCTAGTGCCTGTCTGGTAGACAGCCACTAGAGTCGGACTTTACTCTGCAAGGTAATTATTTCAGTTTACAAAAATGGGATGATGGGAGTTGGCACCAGACCACTTCAATGGGCTGAAGTGGTCTGGGTGCCTACAGTGTCCCTTTAAGGTTTGCTCCACCTCAGGTAGGTCTTGTTTTCTGATTTATATTTATAGGGGAGATAATGGGGATCAGGGAGCAAAGGGAATACCACTGTGATGTCCCAGCATGCCCTCACACCACTTTCTGTAACTGTAGTCTCCCATCATGCATTATAGAGCCATTAACTTCACAGAGTACCCTAGCACAGGGGAGGCATGAGGATCAGAAATGTGTAGTTCTCCATAGAAGTCACCTCTAAAATATCAAAGTTGTTCTGTTTGATGTTTAAAATATTGATTTCTTAATTTTGAGCTAAAATATTAGGGGTCGTCTCATACATGGAAAAATATGATATAGAGAGAGAGAGAGTGAGAGAGTGAGAGAGATGAAGAGAGCCTATTGCTACTTGTTTTATAAAATTCTGTTTGTAAATCAAGGTCACTTTTTACTTTTTTTTAATCAGAACTAGATTTTTATTTTAAGCCAGTTTCTGTGTAAGACTGGAAATCCTGCCAGCGCAAGTAAAAAAAAAAAAAAAAAATATCTTATTGAAAACCTCTTTCCTATATAGGGCTATTTTGACAGGAAATCTTTGAGAGGCAGAAACACTGAAGTGTCCAGAGATTTCATCTGTCTTCTTTTGCTTCGGGAAATGCTGAGCTCAGACTTCCTATTAGGTAAAATACAACAACTACCAAACCCTCCTAACAGTCATCTTTGGTCTTTCCTTATGATGACAGCTTTCTGTCTGTTCTGCTGTCAGACTGGGCCAGGCAGTCAGCTTTATATCATGAGACCATGTGAGTGAGTTTGACAGAGCTTTGGAGGATGCATATTAGTGCTTTACAGGTTGCCAAAACATCATGCTCGTCTGCATGCAATAACTCCCCCAAAAATGTTACAAAAAATACTTTGGAAATCATTTAGTCAAATGAATAAAGCAAATCGGTGATTACCTTTCTAAACTGGATTTGATCAGTTAGAGTTTTACAATTATTAGCAGCTGAGAAATAACAGTAAAAGGCTTTTTTTTTTTTTCCTACGAACAGATGCCATATCTAACATTTAAATAATTTGTTCAGGAATAAAAATGTCAGCTTGCAGTAATTTTGCAGGTGTCCAAACAGATGTACTTTCCGAATCCTTTGGAAAAAAAATAAAATAATATTAATAATCTGGAGAGATAATAATGAAGTTGCAAGAATTTCATATGTGGACGACTAAGCAATAACAGGTCTTTTTATTGCTCAATGGAGAGGGGGGGGATACAAATTAGATTAACACTTTAACCTCCTGAATGACAGCAAAAAAGTAACATGCATCCCCTCGATGTTGGGTGACAGGAAAATGAGTAAGTGGCTTATCCTGAGCAATTCACATTGGCAAATTGACCTTCGGAGGTCAGCACCATTCATGAGGTCGTGGGAGATATGAAGCGTCGGATGATAGAAGCTTTAACTTAAATAATGATTTTATGGATGTATTCAAAGAGTGCAAAATGTGCAAAGTTTTGTTTTCCACTGTTTACATGGATATTAAAGTATATAGATGTAAGAAGAAATACTATCACAGTATATAAATACTAGATGTTACATGATTATTACCTTTTTTTTAGCAGTTAACATTAGTAGTAATATAATAAGACAACAGCAAGTTGTATTTTGTTTTAATGGAACATTTTAGAAATTCTCAAATACATTTGCGAATTAGACATTTTTTCAGCAGACTTGTTGAACTTTACTTACAAATGCAATGTATTGTGTTGTTTTAGCATACTATCTTGTGCAATTTCTATTTGTATTGTATCTATGTTTATCACAGTGGCAAACTGATATTCCCTGCAAATTGATTTTGTTTAAGTCGAAGTGCAGGAAATAAATGTCAGAATGTTCATTTCATTATTAAGTTCATGTATGCAATTATTTTTTCAACCCGTTTATTACTCGGCATTGCGTAGAACAATGCTGTAGCAATCTGACAACAAAACGCAAACTCCAAAGACGAATGTGCAGCCAAATAATTTCGTACCTATGGGGTAAATAGGTATCACAAGAGCTTAACAGAACTATTTTATTTGAAATAATATGAAAAACTGGAACAAAAATAAGGTTCCCTGAAAGTTGTTGCAGCCCCTTTATTACTATTAATATGTTTAATAACGTTTTTTGTTTATTATTTGTTTTGGGAGGGGGGTTATAAGGGGAATCTTGCCTCCAACCAAAGATTCCTTAACAAGAAATTAAATTAATTAATAAATTGTGATGTCTACCAGCTTCTGCAATTAATTAAGAATCTATTATTGCTGTTGGTCACACCTCTTGCCTCCAGGGTAACTATATACAGCGTTGCTATCTAAAGCAATGTGTATGCTGTTCCATATTGTATTTCTTACTGTAACTATTTTTCACAAGGGATATAAGAGGTAGGTGATTTATCAAGGAATAAATGAAATACTTTTTCAATTTCACTCAAGAATTGAGACATAGCCACCAAGAGTCTTATAAAACCTTGAATTCCGCTCAATAACAGTTGTACTTTCTCATGAGCAGGAAACTCTTTCCACTCCATATTTAAGGTAGAGAAAACAATTTTATTTCAGTCAGTTTGTTAAATTTATTATTATGGTCTAGCCAATGCTATTAAATCAGCATGTATTTTGGGGGAAATCCAGTATTAGTGAGTATTGACATTTTTAGAATATAGTTACTTATTTTAATTTTTTTTTTTAATTCTCTTAAGTATGTGTTATGCCATTTATGATTCAAACAATAATATATGATCTGCTAATTAAGATATTGCCTTTTTGCTGGTTAAAAATATGAAAATGGCCCTTATTTATAATTCTACATTATATTGCATAAAAGTGGCTAATTATGAACTTGGTTTTATGAGAATGTGACTATTTGTACTTGATACACAAAAGCAATCATTTATATTTGAATATAAATTCAGAATGTTGAACATCAATAATGTCATTATTTGCCAGCAAATTATATCCATTATTCATATGATGTTTGTTTGTGGTAAAGTAACTATTCATATCCTAACACCATCCCCTCCCACCCCCTCCTAAAAGGTTAAATAATAATAAAATAAAAAAATAATAAAAACTTACGTTTATTTCAAAACTGTGTCAAAGTTATCCATGCAGCCCGACTCTCCTGTGCTGATGACTCTCTGACTGCCAGGGGTGGACATGGGTGGCATTGGGGACATGTTGCCAGTGTATGCCTGTCGCCAGCATGCTGTCTGTGCTGATGACAGACATCCAATATGCACAAAGTTGATATTAGCCAGCAAAGAACTCTTGTTTCAGATTGGCTACTTACATCCCAATGATGGTGCCGGAGGTGAAATTACACATCCGGCAGCAGAGGGCTTTGACTCCGTATTTCCGGTGTTTCATAAAAAATTGCTGCACATACAGATTCCAAGCACCATGACCACTTCAAATTACTGAAGTAGTCAAAGTGCATGGAATAAACTTTTATAATTATTGGGTATTGAATAATATTAAGAACCCCTTGTCTTCCACCCTTATGTGACCATTTCATGGCAAGCAGAAGAATAACTATTGGACCTCTACCCTATTCCTGAAAACATATGTTTCTGCTTCCGTTCCTGACTTTGACATCTATGATTACATGGTGCAGATCAGAATGTTACGCTTTCTTGGGTTCTTTACACTCTGCTTCCCACTTTATTTCTGTTACATAACTTTGTTCATGCTAATAATATGGTAATAGCAAAGCTTTCTCTTGTTGGTGGATTATGACTATGTTGCTCTGAGCATTTCTCATTGTTTTCTATTTCCTGAACTTGCCTTTAGATCAATTCAGTCATCAGCAAGTTATGCTGTGGATAGTGGATAGAAATCCTGCTGTATTAAAATCACAGATTTGATTTCCGTCAGGGTCGACTCAGATTTTATGCCTTTCATGGTGATAAAATAAGTAACATTAAGTTAGGTGATAATAAAATCTAGACCCAAGGATCTAATTGTAAGATAACGAAAAAGCTAAACGTGCATTTCCTGCTTAAATGCTTTAATAATTATTTTTTTTAAATAGTTAATTTTAAGTATTAATTTACAAAAATTAGGCCAAAATAACTTAGTTTTTAAACGATTCCTACTCAGTCAAGTTGTACATATTTTTTTTCTAGTACAATATTTTTTGGTTAATACTCATACTTGCCTTTTTATGGACAAGTATTAATAAATTGAAAGGAAATATGTCTACCTAGCTGCCTATCTATATTAAATATAATTAGTGTTTTCAATTTTTAAAAAGCATAATATATATTTTTTATTAAAAAATGAGGGTGTAATATACATCAGATAAATAAGCTGTAGGGTACGTTAAATAATTCTGATCCCAAATAGTGAAGGATGACAAACTCGTTATCCACGTTGTTGCATATACTGAACCTGAAACCCAAACTTTCAGTTTAATCAAATAACATTAAATCTCCTGTCTAGTGGTCTCCATCTCTTTGTATTAAGAAGTCTTTGCATGGATTGTGAACATACTTTCTTATGCAGGTAGATAGTAATCATAGCTTCTTATAGATGCCTTTTCTTCTGAGTAAGCAAAAGTAATTTCGAATTCTTGCTATATTCCATTACTTTAATTAATTTTGCTAGCTGTCTCTGAACCTCTCCAGCTCCCTAATGCCTCTCTTATGAACTAGAGCCCAAAATTGTACTGCATATTAAAGTAGAGGTCTTACCAATGATTTATAAGAAGACAATATTATATTCTGATCCCGTGCATTTATTCCGTTTTAACACTTGATAATAACTTGCTTGCATCAACTGTCTAAGATTGCACACAGCTGGAAAGTTAATCATTAAAAATCCTCCTAGATCCTTCTGCATAGATGATTTATTCAATAAATAACAATTTAGTGTTTAATTTTAATGCGTAATAATTTTCTCACCCTTTGCAGAGAAAAAAAATCTCTGTTACCTTTTTGTTTCTAAAAAAAATGTGTGTGTATATATATATATATATATATATATATATATATATATATATATATATATATATATATTTTATTAAAAAAAAATGTATTTTTTTTATTTCTTTAAAATGCATCTACCATTTAACTACCCAGTCACTAATTTTGTTTAAATTCCTGCTGGAAAATAGTATCCTGCAAAGATTTTAATAACTTACATCATTTTGTGTTATCTGCAAAAATCTAGATATTTATAAATTAACATTTTTATTTACAGAGTTATGAATAAATGTGCCAATATTTGTATACTAGTTATAATGTTAACTATTATACTATACTATTAATTATTTATTTATAAAATATTTTACCAGGAAAGATACATTGAGATTTCTCTTGGTTTCAAGTATGTCCTGGGTCCACAAATCATTGCATTGTTACATTAGGTACAACAAAATACAAAAACAATATTAATACACAATATATACAAAATTTAACATAGAACAGGCAGGAAATATATAATCAACCATGACACGTGCATTCTGTTTTGAGGTATGTAAAGAGGGATCTCTTAAATGACTTTAGGCTTAGGGAAGATTTTAAATTGTGCGGGAGGTCGTTCCACAATTGCGGTGCTCTGTAGGAGAAGGAGGATCGGGCCGCTTTCTTAATTAATTAATATTGTGCAGTTATTATTATTATTATTTGTATTATACTTTTATTTATTATTATTATTGGATCATCTGGTACAATTAAAGTTTGTTCTATCCATCAATGGAATAACTTTATAACAGGTAACAAGTAAGCAAGTTATTTCTTGTATTTATTGGTACGATAAACAGAGCTAAGAAAGGGAATTGCTGCATTTGCCAATTCCCATCAAATGAACAAGGTGACAGGATCAATTCACTGGGGATTACTTAAGTATTTTAAAAAGTCACCGAGTTCAAAGATATAAATGTCACCTTTTCATCTAAGATACCTAATATTATTTTAGCATAATATTGTGTCCCTACTGATTACATTGAATTTGACATATAAAAAATACAGTAATTCACATAAAAAAATTAATATTCAATGAAGATTTGTGTGATATTTTTCCCTAAGGCTCAGAGTCCACGGTGCTTTGGGTTTTTATAATAATGGTGAGCGCGACTGATGTGTTAATCAAGCCGATTTCAAAATTCAGTCCGTTTTCCCATTTCATGGTATAAAGATATGATAATGAAGCAAACCTTGGATGACTGGCCATTGATGTATCTGCTTTTATTAGAAATTGGAAACTTTATTTAGAATTCATGAAGCTTGTCAAGAAAGAAACTTTTTTAATCAGCTGATGCAATTTTTGGAAGAAAGAACACACCAAGGGGCAATAATTCTGTACATTGAGAGGTCATACATAATATTTCTACACTAAAAATATGTCGGTGTATATATATATATATATATATATATATATATATATATATACACACACACACACATACAGAAGATCCCAAAATAATGTTTACATGTTTTGAATGTCAATAACGCAAACTTAAATAGCAGGTAGCATGACCTTTTTTATGTCATATATCTTAACGTTAAAGATGTTTAAAATGACCCCTAGTGGCAGCAATACATTGTCTGCAATGCCGTAGAACCGATTAACAAACATTAGATATTGTTTCCTTGGGAATGGAATCACAGTCAGTCACATCCACGCCTCTCATGGCATCAAGTGTCTGTGGCTTTGTGGCATACTCAATGTTCTTCACAAATCTAAAAGTGTTAAATCGGGGGATCTGGCTGGATATTCAATACTTTCTCCACCTCGGCCTATCCACCTACCAACAAATGTTTCATCCAGGAGTACCCACACGTTTCAGTGGTAGTCTGCCATTTTGTCTAACACATTTATGCCCTTCACCCGGCAAATAAAAACAGTAGAATAACTACATGCATTCGCACACACTCAACATAATCATTACAGCGCCAAGTACAAACAGTTGAAACATGTTATCTTTAATAGGTTCTCTGATATTTAACTTTCAAATAGTGTAAATATAATTTTGGGACACTCTGTATATATATATATATATATATATGTATATATATATATATATAGCATGGAGTGGTAAAATCCCCAATATGGGATATTGATAAGTGGTAGTCCTCTCCATATAAGCGGTATACAACAAAACAGAAATAAAAAATATAGTGCACACTGTGATATTATTTATTAAAAAAAAAAAGGAAAATAACTTTCAAATATAGAGCAAAGGGAGGTTTTGCTCAATACAAACAGCGTAAGCGGTAAATAGGGGAAAACTCTAATATTCTATTATACATTGTGTTTTATAGTTTCCTCCTCTCCCTTTAGGCTAAGAAAACTATACTATATATTTCTCTATCTTCTGATTATTGTTGCATATACAATCAGGAAATACTGTGAGGAGCTACTCCTTTCGTCCTGTACAAGAAATAGATCTGTGCCTGGAAGCGCAGATCTAATTTGTTTCTCCCTTTTTCTTCATTCTCAGGGATAGCATGCTGATATATGCTATTATCATATAACCTTTCTATGCAATACAGACCAAGAGATCCAACAAAAAATATGTCACTGCAACCCACATAACATAGTGTTGCCCGAACAGTGTAAATATTTCACAATGCACTTCCTGCAACATATATTCATATTTCCTATTAAACACAGCATCCACAAACAGCTCATTAAGATTATATAGATTAGATCATTTATGTCCAAGTACTGTAAATAAAAAGGTATATAGATTAATTGCTAAGAATTAGATTTGGGTATTTGTCTCGTTACGATCTGCACTTTGTACAGATTTGGGCAGATCAGGTGATTGTTCAAATTCCTAAACTACAAGCCAAAATTTAGCTAAATCCTTAACCAAAAAATTGCACAATGGGCGAGCATGTTCGTTTTTATTTGTGATTCGGAATGGCGCCAAAAAAAAGAGGTTATTGATGATAAAAACATGATTCTCAAATCAAGTGAGAAAAAGGAAGAACAGTAAAGAAAAATCTATATTTATATATTATATAGTTAATACATATGATATATAAATATGTAAACATAGTTGTGTTTTTTTTAATTTTTTTCTATTGTTTACTTGTTTTCACTTTATTTGTGACTTGTATGGTGGGAAAATGTGCTTATAAGTATACTGCAAAATATATACATAATATTTATATATCATTTTAACGTGTTTTTGGTTTGTCTGATTTATTTTCCCAAATCTCTTATTGTTAATGAAATCCTGACGAGCCAAATGTAACTAAAATTTAAAAACTTACGAAGGATGTGGTTTAACAGAAATTAATTTCTCTATGTACACAAGTCTACCAGTAACGTGTTATCAATATATAAATATCACATATGCATACATTTAAAAAATGTAGATATAAATAAATGTAATAAATTAACAGAGCACTGCATATATAGCAAATGTAGCACACACTAGATATGCATATTATGTATATAGATATTGCACACGAACAGACGGCACACATAGCGGTATATATATATCTATATATATGTCTATATATATAGATATATATATATATAAAAAACAGATATCACACACAAATAGAAATCAAATCACGTATTGTACATGAGGAAATGTTACACAAATAGACAGTAGGCTATATATTATACCTATAAGTATTGTGTACAGCTATGCTCATACAAATATTATAGGTCAAGTATTATACACAGAAAACAATATATCACATAAAATGAACAAGAAACAATGCCAGCACCTAAACAATTAAATTGTAAATAATTCAATAGAAAGTGGCAGATTCTCTGAAAAATGAGTCTACTTATAAAATAATGCAGTTAAAGTAAACTTTCAAGACTTGTTGCCTTTTTTATATTTATGAACGAGTTATCCACTATTATTCCGAAGCAATATTTTAGACTTTACCATGATTAAAGTCACGGCAGAGATCATAATATCTATTTATTTTGAAGAAAAAGAACAGTCCTTTGATTATTGTCCTCATTTATCGTTAAATATACAGTTGTCTGACTTCCCTGTGTTTGTGTCAATGTGGAGCTTTGTTTCAGCAATAAGAAAGACATTCTTTGTTTTTCCACTACAAAAAAACCCAAAACATATTATTTCATCATTAACAAAATGAAGATACCTTTAGGCAACAACAACATGCAGATATTAAAACAATACTTTTTCATTTTAGTTTAAGAGTCATTTATCACAGAGTATAGATAGAGGGACTAATCTTATTCTGCCCTGCTTCCTTAACATGATGACTTTATTAGCCCACAATCAATCAACTTAATGTGAGTGCTTACAAGTGAATGTACAAATTAATATTTATAGTCTACTTCCACTAGAACACAATGTTTACTGATTTGTTAGCAAAAATAAGTAATGCAAATAATAACAGGGAACAAAAGATTAAATAAGTAAAGCATTCCACAAAAAGTATTATTTTCATTTATTTAACAAGTGTTTATATAAATACCCATACACAATACACAAGTTCCAGCACACACACTCATCCACTATACATTATGCAATATATAATATACAAACGTCTACCTATTTACTTGTGTATAGTGGAAATAACAAATAATATCAACTTGACTTTGGATATACAGCTTCCCTTCAGTTACCTCCCAATATGGTAACCGAACACAGAATATAAACAAAATACAAAACCTAGGGATCCAGCTGATACCACTAAAAAAATAAAAATAAAACAAAACATAGTGTAATATTGTTTTAGCATTTAATAGCAAGACACTTATTGGATGCACCCACAAATTAGATGTAATAAAAGAGCCTTCAAGTCGCCTCCCCTGTTGTGTGTTGTGTTGTGATGTTAGTCCCAATCTGGAAGCCACAAACTTCAGGAACTCCGGGTATATGGTAAAGTGCAACATTATTTATTGGCATATATTTAAAACAATTAATACAAAACAAAAAATGGTCTTACGCATTTCATCCTTCGTGTAGGACCTCCTCAGGGACCAATATTTCAAATAAATATAATAAAACCGAAAATGCCTAGTAAAGCCTCCTAGTAAAGGCTTTACTGCACATTTTCTGTTTTATTATATTTATTTGAAATATTGGTCCATGAGAAAGTCCTACACGGAGGACGAAATGCGTAGGACCATTTTCTTGCCTAAATTACTAATAAAATCTGTAAGATTTGAAGTTGCTGTTTAGTGGATGAGTGAGCTGCTGGATTCTGTGTATTGTATAAATAAATCCTTCAATTGTATTTTATTTTGTTGTAAATCTTACCCAGACTAAGCATCGCACCATATGGACGTATAACCGAACAAAGCACTTGTGCAATTGACAAGCATGTTTGTTTGAGCCGTAATTTCAAATTCTTTTTGTGGAGCAAAAAAACTGATGATTGATGGCAAAAAAAAGAAGATCAATGGTTAGGGACAGCCACTAAATGTTGATTTAATTCACAGATCAAGAGACCAATAGAGTAAAAAAGGAGGGACAGTAAAAAAATCTATACTTGTAAACATATGTATTATATGTTCAATAAATATATTATATATAAATATAGATTTTTGCTGCTTCTCATATTTTTTCCTCTATTGGTTTAAGGTTCTATATGTTGTTCAAATAGCAAGGACAAACACTGCTCCTTGTTCTACTATACATTATTAGTTCCGAGTCTACCATACCGATTAAGGAAAAAAACACAATTTAAATTGACAAAGAGCATGGTAACAAGAAACCCATAAAGGTTTTAACAACTCATGTCCTGAGTATTTTGCACACTGAACTTTAAGTTATGTCAGAATACATTGTTATTTGGATGGACTTAATTGCGTTTAAATTGTTATATCTATTTAAATTATTTTCCAGTTCCAATTCAAAGAACATACAGAAAGAAAACATTAAAGATACATGTTTAGATAATGAAAAACCATAAATGCCCAACAATAAACGGTTTGCTAAAGTATGTTCAGATACGGAAACACTGTACATGTTCAGCAATAAAGGGTCTGTAGAAGTATGGCTACCCGTCACGGGATGGGGTATTCGTTTGATGTGATACAAAAATGAACATAGTGTTTGAAAAGATCAGAGATGTCTTGTCACAAATCAGCTTTGTGTGGTAATTACTTACTCTGTGTGAAATATCACTAGACAGCTTAATAACTTGCTGTCAGCTTCACTTGTGATACTCCGTGTCATCTGAAAGATTTAATGGTAATTCTTATCTTATTGTGGACTGACTTCACGTGCCAACAGAAACCACAATTGTTAATTGTATTATTTATTTATAAAGCACTAACATACTTAGTAACACTATATCCAATGAAAATAGAAATAATTTCGGACAAGTAATATGGCATATAAAAACATGGGTGTTTTTTTAACAAAAGGTTAATGATAAATTTAGAAAATACGTTTCTCAATCCTAAAGGCCACACAAAACACAACTCAGTTAATTATATGGAACCTGAAGTACAACCACATCTCGGGAGGCACCAATAAAACTGGTCCTCAGAACACCCGACCACAGATCATCATAATATTATCTAGCAATTATGTATATTCAAAAGCTACAACAGCAGCATGGTTAAGTGGTTCAAGATGGTAAAATTAAAAACTAATTTCTAATCAATGCAGGATCCACAGCTTTGGAACACGCTCTCCCTATATATCAGAAGAAAAGCGGGAGGAAGTACATCCCACATTAAAGACACAACCTTCTCCCATCAGCATTAAACTTTAATTTTAGTCTTCTTCTTTTACTCCTGCAATTGTTTTTCCTCTCTTTGCTGTATTTCCTTATTGTTTGTAGTGCTTTTCTGTTAAGCAGTTAGACAGAAAGACGAACACATTCTCATGCAGATGATGGACAGATGGATAAATAGATAGACAGACAGACAAATCGATAGATAGATAGATAGATAGATATTTGTTGAAACATTTAATGGTGGGTTGTAGTAGTCGAGGTAGGATATAATGACTAAGAAGATGGTTTGAAGGCAAAGATGAGCTATAGTTTTAAGATAAAGGCAGGAGAATTTGCAGTTTGGCCGTTTTGGTTAGTAATCATGTCACGTTAGTTAGCATGCAAGTTGGGATGGACGATCACACCACTGACCTAAAGTTAAACTGCAAAGGGAAGATTAGAGCTTGAGGGTGAAAGAGATAGGATAGGATGAAATACACTACAAGGTAGTTAATTTAAATGGTTATGCAAATTTGATCAAATGAAATGTTTTTACACTTTTTTACAGGAGAGAAGTATGCTATGCATATGCTTCTGTTTTAAATCAGAATTAAAGTCAGATATTAAGGAATTGATATATGAGAATAGTTATTATAATGGAGAAACCAAATCATTAGACATTTGCACAGAAGCTAAAATAGGTAAAAAATAACAGATCATGATGAATTAGCAAAGGCATGCAACCTTTTAGCAGTAATACAATTTTTAGCAGCAGGGTTTAGCAGGACCAAAATCTTTGGTCAGTCTCATGACAGTATTTTCATGAATACAGCAGAAACAAATTGAAAAAATTCTAGAAGATAATTGGAAGTGAGAATTTTTTTTGATAACTGTGATCGTACGATGGAATAGAAAGTGTCCATTTTTTCTCAAGTACCAATAACTATATTTATGTGGACTAATCTATCTACAGCAAGACAACCTGACTCAAGGGCCCAAATGTACCAGTCAAGAGCAATGTATCTCTGAGATTCTCCCTCATGATGTATGCATTGAGTATGTTCCTGGAGTTAGGTCCCCAAATCATTTATAAGCAGAGGGTCATACAAATTCTCCTATATCTCAAATTCATGTGACTGTTTTATACTGAGCTGGAATACAAGTTAGGAGAATGTACAATACTAGAGAATAATAGGCGCAGTACTTTACAACACTATGGAGAATGTGTGCTAGTATGTGTGTTTATTTATACAAACAGAAATCCGGTTGTTGTATGACCCAATGAAAAATGAAGACGGGTTTAGAAAGAAACAAAAAACTACATAATGTGTCAAAAGAGTGCAAATAGTATAAAAAAATTAATGTTTAATAAACAATACGTGGCACACAAAAATAGGAGAAAGGGGGGAATTGAGGGGCACACCTTGAACATGTATTTCTCAGTAGTGATGCTATCATAAACACCAATGACTCAATATATATACAAAATACAGACTAAGGAACAGCAATTTAGATGCAGTTTAAAAGTTTTAAAATCACTTATCTTAGCAAACAAATATGGAGATTTTGACGCCTTTCTCGGTAGTGGTGCTGCCATACAGAACAATTCCCTTTTTTCTGTGTATATTTGGAATCCAGACCAGATTCAGCACCCCACCCACGCCCTTTTGGAGGTGACCATAGGAAAGAATGAATTTAGGAGAGTCTCTGGAAGCATTTTAAGCAGTAAGTATTGCTGTTAGCATGTTGCTAACAAAGGCAATCGTACAAAAAACAAACAAACAGGAGAGCCACCTAATGCATTTTGTGCCAAACTTGGCACTTACTACTAAATTATTTTTAATAGTTTTTGTGAACATTAAGTTTTTCTACTATTTGTCACCTTTTAGGGAGCATATGTTTTCTTTCCACCCCTCTTTTTCATTAGGCAGTATACCGCATGGAATTAAAATTGTAAATCTGCAGTGGAGAAGCAGCCCCCCTTTTTAGCTCATGGATACTGGTATGAGTTGTATTTATTCAGCTTCTAACCCCTTAAAAACGGCAGGCATTCTATGCTGTCCTTAGGGAACCGGCTCTAAGCGCTGGCGGGCGGCATAGAACGCCCTAACCGGCCTTTCTACTTATCAGGTCGCCGGCAATCCCACGCCGGCAATCGCGGTATGGGGACTTACCTGGGAGCCCAGGGAGTCCCCCTCCATCCTTTTTGCCCACCCCAGGCCATATGATCGCGAGGTCCTTGCGAGGACCTCATGATCACATGGACGGCATAGCCGTCCAAGGCATTGCCAGCAGGGGAGGTGCCTGTAATGACAGGTACTCCCCCTGCTCTCTGAAAATAGTAAAAAAAAAAAGAAAGTTAATAACAGTTTAAAATAAAATATATACTAAGATCATATATATATATATATATATATATATATTTACTATATATATGATCTAAGTATATATATATATATATGTATATATATATATATACACATATACATACATACAAATACACTGTCTAAGTGTATTTTAATATTAATATTTATATAATTACAAATATATATTAATATCAAAATACACGTACAATGATATTGATTAAATATATATATAATTATCATTATATATATATATATATATATATATTTATTTGTATATAATATAAAATAAATAAATATGTAAATATTTTAAAAAATAAAATTAAAAAATAATAAAAAATAAATTATATATATATATATATATATGTGTAATTTCGTTCTAACTGTATTTTAAAATTAATATGTATATATATATATATATATATATATATTGATATCAAAATACATGTAGAACGAAATAATATATATATCTATATACATAAGCATATACGTATATATCACTATATATATATCTATATATATATCAAAAATAATAAAAAAATTATATATATATATATATATAAAAATCCAACGAATTGCTGCACTCACGGTGAATAAAAAATCCAAGTTTATTGAAAATAGATTTAAAACATCTACGACCAACGTTTCAGTCCTATCAGGACTTTCCTCAGGATCAAAGAGATGAAGAACAGTATATACAACATACAAGGCTTTTATACATAAAACTATTAAGTGTATTAGCTTACCCCAGGTGAAACCGCCATTCAATCGGCGTCCTGACCCGCTCTGTGCGCATGTGCGAGTTGACTCCGCCCCCTGCCGTGGCGTCATAGCGTCATCGCGTGATCGCGGCTAAATTGTTACCTTGGCGACGTTGTCCAACACAGCATCACCATGGACAACCAAACGCCGGCAACCAGACCGGAACGGTAGTTGCCCTGGTGATGCCGGAAAACAAAAGATCGCCACAGTTAATGTCTTTAAAGGGGGGTGGAGCCAAATACCGAAAATACTAAACTATAAAACACGTGAATAAAAATAATGATAATAATAAGTATACAAATATGAATGAGCTATATATTATATCTGCTCAATTCATTGCAAAGTGCCAACATTATCAGTGTAAATAAAGTGCATAAAAACATCCATGTGTTCATCTTATTAGGGAATCAGTGCATATAACTGAGTGTAATGCTCATAAAGGTAAAGAGTGATATAAAACTCATTTGCATGACAATCCATATTTGGATAATTTAAAGTGACATGCAATACAATCCATATTTAGATATTTTAAATATTTTAAAGTGACAGTGCATATATATGTAAAGTGCAAACTATCAATAGTAAAAAAGTGCAATAAATGCTAGTGAAAAAATATTATATGGTGTAATGTGTAAAAATAGATCTATTCTCTTTCAAAACCCCACGTATAAAAGGAAAAATATATACCTGATAACATTGATACTAATATACTAACATAATAACAATACATGTACACTTATAAAAAAATCCAAACACTGAGGAGATGCGATCAAGATTACCTAAAGCATTATATATTGAGGGTTGATACTACAACTCCTCCTATTAATCATATATAATGATTAAACATCTTTCTATATAATGGGCTATGCTCATTTAGCCTTACTAATTAAAGTGCCCAAAAAATGTTTTGTACTTAATGGCATATCTCAGCATTCATATCTTAAAATCAAAATACCAATAGCTGGGGTTATAACTCTGTTATGGCTATGCATATAAATATATTTCATAACTCAAGTCATTATGACAAACCTCACTTGTCGTTAAACCTATTACAAGAATGAATGAAACGAGATATATTCATTCAAACCCTTTGGGTAAACTGTGTCCAATTCAAATATCCAAAATGTCTCTCTGTTTAATAGCAATTTACCCCTGTCTCCGGCCTGTCTCGATGCTGGAATATGGTCAATTGCTATGAATTTCAGTGTGGCTAATGGATGATTAAAATCAAAGAAATGTTTCGCCACTGGTTTGTCCGATCCACCATCCCTGTAGGCCAATCTAATGCTGGATCTATGACCCCTTATTCTTTCACAGAGCGCTGTTTCAGTTTTACCAATATACACCAACCCACATGGACATGTGAGTTTGTAAACAACATGAGTAGTTTTACACGTAATGGTACTCCGAATTATATATTTCTTGTTGGTGTGTGGGTGTTGGAAAGACTTAGATGGGGTCATATGTCCACATGTTACACACCCGAGGCAGCGCACACTGCCCCGGCATTGTATTGTAACATTATCAGCATAACTTAGGATAGGGTCAGTATGGACCAACAAATCCTTTAGATTTTTATTCCTCTTGAAGCAAACTAAAGGTTGTTCCGAAAAGACTTTAGGGAGGGTGTCATCCGCTGCCAGTATTCTCCAATTTTTTCTGATGGCGGAGGAAATTTGACCCGTTGATTGATGGAACGTAGTGGGGAAAACCATTCTTTGTGATGTCGCTGTCACCCTAGGTTCCCGAGGGGCCCTAGCCTCTCTTAATGCTTTATCAAGGGTGGAGCGGTGGTACCCCCGTTCCAAAAATTTATTAGTCATTTCAATCAGTTGCTTCTCTTTGATGTTCTCGTCAGAGTTGTTTCTCATCACCCGCAGATATTGGGCCTTTGGGAGAGAGTCCTTCAAACCTTGTGGGTGAGCACTATGTGCATGGAGGAGGGTATTGCGGTCAGTGGCTTTCGTGAACAAGCTATATTCCAATCTGTCTGTACCTATGGACAATTCGACATCCAAGTATTGGACTTTATCCGTACTGATGTTCGCCGTCATTCTTATAGGTACTGGTAGTTTGTTAAGTTCATCGACCATATTATGTGCTTCCATTATGGTACCATTCCAAATGATCAAAAGATCATCAATGTAACGGTAATAGCCTTGTATTAAATGGCCATATGGTAACAAGATGTGTTTCTGTTCATACACATACATGTATGCATTTGCATACATGGGGGCCATTGCCGCCCCCATCGATGTGCCTGATATCTGCAAGTACCACTGGTTTTCAAAACGAAAGTAATTGCGTTCCAAAGTGATTGCCAAAATTTCCAGTACAAATTCAATAGGTGGACCATGGTACACTGTCGATGCCATAAGTACTTGTCGCATGGCCTCAACACCTTCATCATGCGGGATTACGGTATATAGGCTCTTCACATCCATGGTAATTAGCAAAGGTTTAGTTTCCATAAATGAAATCTCCTTAATTTTATTCAGGAGCATGGGTGTGTCTTTTATACAAGTGTCCAACTGCTCAACCGTCTGTTTAAACAAAAAATCAAGCCACTTAGCTAAAGGTTCTAAAATTCCTTTAATCGCGGACACTATTGGACGTCCCGGAGGCTTCTGAGCATCCTTGTGGATTTTTGGGATGCTGTAAATAATAGGAGTACGTGGATTTTTTTGATTCAAATATTGAAATAAACCTAAGTCTATATATCCAGCTCTCAATCCCATAGACGATATATCATGTATCACACTCTGAAACTCCCGAGTAGGGTCTTGGTCCAGGGGAAGGTAGACATTTGGATCTTGTAATTGGCTTTTTAGCTCGTTGGCATAATCAGAGTAATTCATAATAACTATTCCACCTCCTTTATCCGCGGAGCGTATAATTATAGATCGATCCTCGGCCAAATTCTTAATAAGTTGGCGCTGACGTTTTGTGACATTATGTCTCTTATTGTCAGGGTTACACATTGTTGACTTTGCATCTTTGTTGGTCAAGGATAAAAAAGTTTTGATTGAAGCTTTATTCGTGGGTGGGTCAAATGTTGAATTCAGACGGAATTTTTCTTTTTCTTTAGTTCCATGGTTGGTATCAATTGTATTAGATCCGCTTTTGCAGAAATATTCTTTCAAACGAAGGTTTCTTCCAAACTTAAACCACTCCACTTCCCATTTAAATGGATTCACGTCCGCTGTGGGGACAAATGATAATCCTTGGCTTAATAAGTCAGATTCTTCTTGGATAAGCGGTCGGTGGGATAAGTTGAAAATCGGAATTATTTCCTGAGTGGTGGCTTGCCCTTTAACACCCCTTTTGGTATGCCCCCCTCTCCTGGTTCTGTGGTGCCCCTTACGCGACTTCTGGTAGAAGTCCCCATTTCTGGGGTCTCTAAAAAAAGGGGGGTATGCGGTGTGGGTTCCTTCATATCGTTCTCAGAGGCCGATTCCCCGGATGTAGTGTCAATAGTTACAATTCGGGGCTTGACAATTCTTTTGCGTTGCCGCCTTGGCCTCTGATTGCCATTGCCGGACAGCCATCTATAAACCCTGTGGTCCAGGTAGTCCTGTTGGACTCTCTCGAATTTCTGCTTTTTGAATCTAATCAATTCATTTTTATATTTCTGCAATTCCTCATGGAGCTTTTGTAGCAATTTCTGTCCTTCCACTGAGGCCAATAATATGGCATGTTCATTCTCCACCTCCAAGATCTTTTTCTCCACATCTATCAAATCCTCTTTCACATCTTTTATTATAATAAGCATCATATCCAATGATGCCTTGTTCAAAACCATAGTCCATTCCTTGCAGACCTTAGCTTTTCCCCTTCCAATAGTTGGTACATTAAGTATTCTAAATCCTCTGGGAATCCTCTTTGCCTTGTAATAGTCAGAGAGAAATAATCCATGCATATCTAAATCGATCTGTTTCCTCCGTAATTTAGACAATTTAAAATAAACATCCTTAGCGGATAAATGATGTGGAAGTTCCAAACCAGTTTGTTCCCATAAAATATTCTCCGCTTCTTCCTGGGAGAACTGCATAGTATCTGCCTGTTCCGAGTATGCCCCAGCTAGGAACAAAAATTCATCCATGCTTATAGTTTAGTGAATAAGCCAAAAAATAATAGAAAATAGTAAAAAATGTCCTTATGGTCAAATAAAGTGCAGGGTTCCAAAGCTATCTACACATATAGTGTCAAACTGCTAAGGTGCTGGTGCCAGGAGGGGGTTAAGGCCAATAACCCTATAGACAAAAAATACCAATAGCTCCCGCACTCACGCTCCAATTACCCTTGTTGCCCGGGTGCCAGCAAATAATAGCCGTCCATACAAAAATCCAACGAATTGCTGCACTCACGGTGAATAAAAAATCCAAGTTTATTGAAAATAGATTTAAAACATCTACGACCAACGTTTCAGTCCTATCAGGACTTTCCTCAGGATCAAAGAGATGAAGAACAGTATATACAACATACAAGGCTTTTATACATAAAACTATTAAGTGTATTAGCTTACCCCAGGTGAAACCGCCATTCAATCGGCGTCCTGACCCGCTCTGTGCGCATGTGCGAGTTGACTCCGCCCCCTGCCGTGGCGTCATAGCGTCATCGCGTGATCGCGGCTAAATTGTTACCTTGGCGACGTTGTCCAACACAGCATCACCATGGACAACCAAACGCCGGCAACCAGACCGGAACGGTAGTTGCCCTGGTGATGCTGGAAAACAAAAGATCGCCACAGTTAATGTCTTTATAGGGGGGTGGAGCCAAATACCGAAAATACTAAACTATAAAACATGTGAATAAAAATAATGATAATAATAAGTATACAAATATGAATGAGCTATATATTATATCTGCTCAATTCATTGCAAAGTGCCAACATTATCAGTGTAAATAAAGTGCATAAAAACATCCATGTGTTCATCTTATTAGGGAATCAGTGCATATAACTGAGTGTAATGCTCATAAAGGTAAAGAGTGATATAAAACTCATTTGCATGACAATCCATATTTGGATAATTTAAAGTGACATGCAATACAATCCATATTTAGATATTGTAAATATTTTAAAGTGACAGTGCATATATATGTAAAGTGCAAACTATCAATAGTAAAAAAGTGCAATAAATGCTAGTGAAAAAATATTATATTATATTATATGTTTATTTTAAATTGTCTAAATTACGGAGGAAACAGATCGATTTAGATATGCATGGATTATTCCTCTCTGACTATTACAAGGCAAAGAGGATTCCCAGAGGATTTAGAATACTTAATGTACCAACTATTGGAAGGGGAAAAGCTAAGGTCTGCAAGGAATGGACTATGGTTTTGAACAAGGCATCATTGGATATGATGCTTATTATAATAAAAGATGTGAAAGAGGATTTGATAGATGTGGAGAAAAAGATCTTGGAGGTGGAGAATGAACATGCCATATTATTGGCCTCAGTGGAAGGACAGAAATTGCTACAAAAGCTCCATGAGGAATTGCAGAAATATAAAAACGAATTGATTAGATTCAAAAAGCAGAAATTCGAGAGAGTCCAACAGGACTACCTGGACCACAGGGTTTATAGATGGCTGTCCGGCAATGGCAATCAGAGGCCAAGGCGGCAACGCAAAAGAATTGTCAAGCCCCGAATTGTAACTATTGACACTACATCCGGGGAATCGGCCTCTGAGAACGATATGAAGGAACCCACACCGCATACCCCCCTTTTTTTAGAGACCCCAGAAATGGGGACTTCTACCAGAAGTCGCGTAAGGGGCACCACAGAACCAGGAGAGGGGGGCATACCAAAAGGGGTGTTAAAGGGCAAGCCACCACTCAGGAAATAATTCCGATTTTCAACTTATCCCACCGACCGCTTATCCAAGAAGAATCTGACTTATTAAGCCAAGGATTATCATTTGTCCCCACAGCGGACGTGAATCCATTTAAATGGGAAGTGGAGTGGTTTAAGTTTGGAAGAAACCTTCGTTTGAAAGAATATTTCTGCAAAAGCGGATCTAATACAATTGATACCAACCATGGAACTAAAGAAAAAGAAAAATTCCGTCTGAATTCAACATTTGACCCACCCACGAATAAAGCTTCAATCAAAACTTTTTTATCCTTGACCAACAAAGATGCAAAGTCAACAATGTGTAACCCTGACAATAAGAGACATAATGTCACAAAACGTCAGCGCCAACTTATTAAGAATTTGGCCGAGGATCGATCTATAATTATACGCTCCGCGGATAAAGGAGGTGGAATAGTTATTATGAATTACTCTGATTATGCCAACGAGCTAAAAAGCCAATTACAAGATCCAAATGTCTACCTTCCCCTGGACCAAGACCCTACTCGGGAGTTTCAGAGTGTGATACATGATATATCGTCTATGGGATTGAGAGCTGGATATATAGACTTAGGTTTATTTCAATATTTGAATCAAAAAAATCCACGTACTCCTATTATTTACAGCATCCCAAAAATCCACAAGGATGCTCAGAAGCCTCCGGGACGTCCAATAGTGTCCGCGATTAAAGGAATTTTAGAACCTTTAGCTAAGTGGCTTGATTTTTTGTTTAAACAGACGGTTGAGCAGTTGGACACTTGTATAAAAGACACACCCATGCTCCTGAATAAAATTAAGGAGATTTCATTTATGGAAACTAAACCTTTGCTAATTACCATGGATGTGAAGAGCCTATATACCGTAATCCCGCATGATGAAGGTGTTGAGGCCATGCGACAAGTACTTATGGCATCGACAGTGTACCATGGTCCACCTATTGAATTTGTACTGGAAATTTTGGCAATCACTTTGGAACGCAATTACTTTCGTTTTGAAAACCAGTGGTACTTGCAGATATCAGGCACATCGATGGGGGCGGCAATGGCCCCCATGTATGCAAATGCATACATGTATGTGTATGAACAGAAACACATCTTGTTACCATATGGCCATTTAATACAAGGCTATTACCGTTACATTGATGATCTTTTGATCATTTGGAATGGTACCATAATGGAAGCACATAATATGGTCGATGAACTTAACAAACTACCAGTACCTATAAGAATGACGGCGAACATCAGTACGGATAAAGTCCAATACTTGGATGTCGAATTGTCCATAGGTACAGACAGATTGGAATATAGCTTGTTCACGAAAGCCACTGACCGCAATACCCTCCTCCATGCACATAGTGCTCACCCACAAGGTTTGAAGGACTCTCTCCCAAAGGCCCAATATCTGCGGGTGATGAGAAACAACTCTGACGAGAACATTAAAGAGAAGCAACTGATTGAAATGACTAATACATTTTTGGAACGGGGGTACCACCGCTCCACCCTTGATAAAGCATTAAGAGAGGCTAGGGCCCCTCGGGAACCTAGGGTGACAGCGACATCACAAAGAATGGTTTTCCCCACTACGTTCCATCAATCAACGGGTCAAATTTCCTCCGCCATCAGAAAAAATTGGAGAATACTGGCAGCGGATGACACCCTCCCTAAAGTCTTTTCGGAACAACCTTTAGTTTGCTTCAAGAGGAATAAAAATCTAAAGGATTTGTTGGTCCATACTGACCCTATCCTAAGTTATGCTGATAATGTTACAATACAATGCCGGGGCAGTGTGCGCTGCCTCGCGTGTGTAACATGTGGACATATGACCCCATCTAAGTCTTTCCAACACCCACACACCAACAAGAAATATATAATTCGGAGTACCATTACGTGTAAAACTACTCATGTTGTTTACAAACTCACATGTCCATGTGGGTTGGTGTATATTGGTAAAACTGAAACAGCGCTCTGTGAAAGAATAAGGGGTCATAGATCCAGCATTAGATTGGCCTACAGGGATGGTGGATCGGACAAACCAGTGGCGAAACATTTCTTTGATTTTAATCATCCATTAGCCACACTGAAATTCATAGCAATTGACCATATTCCAGCATCGAGACAGGCCGGAGACAGGGGTAAATTGCTATTAAACAGAGAGACATTTTGGATATTTGAATTGGACACAGTTTACCCAAAGGGTTTGAATGAATATATCTCGTTTCATTCATTCTTGTAATAGGTTTAACGACAAGTGAGGTTTGTCATAATGACTTGAGTTATGAAATATATTTATATGCATAGCCATAACAGAGTTATAACCCCAGCTATTGGTATTTTGATTTTAAGATATGAATGCTGAGATATGCCATTAAGTACAAAACATTTTTTGGGCACTTTAATTAGTAAGGCTAAATGAGCATAGCCCATTATATAGAAAGATGTTTAATCATTATATATGATTAATAGGAGGAGTTGTAGTATCAACCCTCAATATATAATGCTTTAGGTAATCTTGATCGCATCTCCTCAGTGTTTGGATTTTTTTACAAGTGTACATGTATTGTTATTATGTTAGTATATTAGTATCAATGTTATCAGGTATATATTTTTCCTTTTATACGTGGGGTTTTGAAAGAGAATAGATCTATTTTTACACATTACACCATATAATATTTTTTCACTAGCATTTATTGCACTTTTTTACTATTGATAGTTTGCACTTTACATATATATGCACTGTCACTTTAAAATATTTAAAATATCTAAATATGGATTGTATTGCATGTCACTTTAAATTATCCAAATATGGATTGTCATGCAAATGAGTTTTATATCACTCTTTACCTTTATGAGCATTACACTCAGTTATATGCACTGATTCCCTAATAAGATGAACACATGGATGTTTTTATGCACTTTATTTACACTGATAATGTTGGCACTTTGCAA
>OW240919.1:33229264-33261747 GCA_933207985.1 Pelobates cultripes | reverse complement strand
CATCATAAGCTTAGGATAGTGTAAAGGGAGCAAGTCGGTTGTGGTGTGCCGATACCGACGATACGGTAGGCCTGTAAATAAAGAGGGCCCACCAAGGAGTAAGAAAGTAAAGTAAATGGAAAGAAAAGAGAAAGTGTTGAAATGAGGAGTGGGTGGGAGGGTCATTCTGATGCTGACCTCAAGCGATATGAGTCAGGTAAGGGGTGTCCCTTATATAGGGGAGTGAATTAATTTAAGCCCCTCCCACAAATACAGGCAAAACTGCCTTAATACTTGTGTAAGGGGCAAAATAGCCGTATATGGAGTAAGGATCCAGCATAAGCTTAGGATAGTGTAAAGGGAGCAAGTCGGTTGTGGTGTGCCGATACCGACGATACGGTAGGCCTGTAAATAAAGAGGGCAAAAATGAATAATCAAAGATTTAATACAGTCAACAAATATATACAAATTAACCAGACATTTCCTTAAATGCATTACAGTATTTAATTCCTGAAAGGATTTTGAAGGTAGGAATCTAGGACCGAAAGTGGGCACCATTTGTTGTGGGTAGGATAGTATGTTATCTCTACTGTTGGTGCGTGTTGACTCATTTCGGAATGTGGTAGAGCCAATAGGTAATGATATATGTGCTTACGTACGTGGCCAACCAAGTGAGTTCCCCAGAAACATCATGAACTTATGGATGAGTAGTGGCGTTTGTTGATGATATGGTATGTGCTTAGTTGTCTGAGTAACAACGGATTGATGACCCTGACCATGATTTACCCCATGCCACAGCAGCTGCTACAATGGGGTAGATCTCCCAAAGGGGCTGAAGTGGTGGAAAAATTTCCAAACCTGGATGCCATGGCCAACAGCCCCAAAGCAATTGTTCCCGGTAGATCGCTGCCAAACCCGTGGTATACGCTGCGTCTGACCATCTGGTTGGAGAAGTGTCAGACAATCCTGGAAGGAACATGCTTTTACCATGCCAAGTGGTTAAGAAATCCCCCCCCATGTGCAGGTCTGCTGTTGCTGAGGTGTCTAGGCACCTCCTCTGATCGTCATGTTGGAAGTGTGGAAAAAAGGGGAAAGTACTCTGGATGTGAAAGCATGGCAAAATTAAGGAACCTGGTAGGGATCGTAGTTCCTTGCAGTTGTAAGTACTAAGCAGGAGGTAGTGATTGATGTAGTTGAGAATGTTCCCTATTTGTCTTGTGGTAACTTGCGTGTATGGATGCCGACTCAAGTCATATGCCCAGTAATGTGAAGATAGTGAGGCGGGGTGTTGGCCTCGCGGGACCACTAACCGAAGCATAATGCAGAGAAAAAAAGGGGGTAATACCTATTGGGCCCTAGAACCCTAATTGCCAGTACACTATTACTATTCCAGGGAAGGTAAGAGATGGATAACTACGTGAGCAGGTGTATGTACCTGGTAGTATGGTATTGAACCTGACAATCCGTATAGGTTTTTTAGTAGTAACTGTAACCTGAATGGATAAAACCGTATGGCATAAGGAAATATGGCATAGACCAAGCTTATCTTAATACGTACAGTATATGTGAAAAGTAAAGTGACGTGATGTGTAAATATTAAACATCATAGCCATACTGGTTAAATATGTATCAATCTTAACCCATTAAGTGCCGTATGTACAAGTGAAAATGTGGTCTGTCCCCACCTTGTATGTTGTATGTCCCCTTGCTAGGGGAAGTCTGTTGCGGGAGCAGCGTGCTGTGAAAAATGTATGTGAACTATATTACCAGTTACATATATACAGATGCGTCTGCTACTGTGTAATAATATATGTATTTATACCAGATGTTGACATAGTGCTTGCTATGTGAATTGTTGTATGTCTTATTGAATGGTAGGGGTCAGTGAACATGGTGTTGCAAAATGCAAGTGCACTGGAGATCTGCCGAGTGCCCTATAGGTGGCAGTGTAGTTGGATACTGATTGGTATGTGAAATGTTGTTTGTCTGTTGACCTATAGGTGTCAGTGTTTTGGTGTTTGTAAAACCCCATGAAAATTGTCAATGTACTTGACAGACCTGTAGGTGGCAGTGTTGATAGAACCACTGTTGGTCTTGATGTGAAATGTAAATTATTGTGAATTAAACCTGAAGTTGAGCCCGTGCTGGAGTTTAATTTATGGTCTATAGTTATGTTTAAAACAATCTTATGTGTAATTTATATTAGCTGGTAAATTGTATATGACATGTGAAGACAGTTTTGCTGTTGACCAGTAGGGGTCAGAAATGCTGATTGTATGTTAAAATACCCTTTAGCCCCTTAAGGACCAAACTTCTGGAATAAAAGGGGATCTTTACACGTCACACATGTCATGTGTCCTTAAGGGGTTAATGCTACCATTTGACAGATAGGGGTCAGTATAAAAGCGAAAATGCTGTAGTTCGTTTGTTTGCTTATGAAGTGGAATAAAATCTGAGAAGCCTGTAGTATACTGATTGACCAGTATGGGTCAGCATGTAGGCGAAAATGCCGTGGTTAGTTGGTTTGTACATGAAATGCAATAATGTCTGAGAAGCCTGTAGTACACTGAATGACCTGTAGGGGTCAGTGTGTAGGCGCAAATGCAGTGGTTTGTTGGTTTGTACATGAAATGCAATAATGTCTGAGAAGCCTGTAGTACACTGAATGACT
Organism: Pelobates cultripes; assembly: GCA_933207985.1. Classification (NCBI taxonomy): domain Eukaryota; kingdom Metazoa; phylum Chordata; class Amphibia; order Anura; family Pelobatidae; genus Pelobates; species Pelobates cultripes. The sequence goes on along the minus strand of OW240919.1, from coordinate 33,259,097 downwards.
GGTAAGGGTCAGTGTGTAGGTGAAAATACAGTGGTTTATGGTTTTGTACATGAAAAGCAAAAACGTCTAAGAAGCCTGTAGTACACCGAATGACTGATAGGGGTCAGTGTGTAGGTGAAAATTGCAGTGGTTTGTTGGTTTATACATGAAATGCAATAATGTCTGAGAAGCCCGTAGTACACCGAATGACCGGTAGGGGTCAGTGTGTAGGCGCAAATGCAGTGGTTCGTTGATTTGTACATGAAATGCGATAATATCTAAGAAGCCTGTAGTACACTAAATGACCAGTAGGGGTCAGTGTGTAGGCGCAAATGCAGTGATTCGTTGATTTGTACATGAAATGCAATAATGTCTAAGAAGCCTGTAGTACACCAAAAACCGGTAGGGGTCAGTGTGTAGGTGAAAATGAGGTGGTTTATTGGTTTGTACCTGAAAATGCAAAAAACGTCTAAGATGCCTGTAGTACACCGAATGACCGATAGGGGTCAGTGTGTAGGTGAAAATGCGGTGTTTGGTTGGTTTTTACATGAAATGCAATAATGTCTGAGAAGCCGGTAGTACACCGAATGACCGGTAGGGGTCAGTGTGTAGGCGAAAATGCAGTGGTGAAATGCGTCTGGTTTGTACATGAAATGCAATAATGTCTAAGAAGCCTGTAGTACACCCAAAGACCGGTAGGGGGTTTAAACGAATGATATGCATGAACATGCAATGGTTTTAGAACAGACATAGACAAAATGCAGCCGTAAAGTGAGGACCTGACCCGTGCATGGTGCCGTGGGACTGATGCCTGGCGTAACGGGTAGGTTGACTTACTGATTGTGAGTCACTTGGACACCATCCACGGCGATGGATTGAAGAAAGAAGGTGGTAGGCCAGAAAAGCCTGTGGCTGGATTCCTGACACAGCTCTGCTTAGAAAACCTCATGGAGTAATCAGGTAAAATGGAGTCTGGATGACCCGGAAGTGGAAATCATTCTGATGCTGACCTCAAGCGATATGAGTCAGGTAAGGGGTGTCCCTTATATAGGGGAGTGAATTAATTTAAGCCCCTCCCACAAATACAGGCAAAACTGCCTTAATACATATATATATTTTTTTATTAATTTTTTTTTTTTTTTCTATTTCTCTAAAATGCATCTACCATTTAACTGCCCAGTCACTAATTTTGTTTAAATTCCTGCCGGAAAATTGTATCCTGCAAAGATTTTAATAACTTTTTTTTATTTATTATATTTTTATTTTGCAAGTTCATCATAAGCGTTACATGACGTATAGCGTTTTGATAAACAGTATGACATATAATATGATATTCAGACTTCGTACAAAAGATTTACAGTTGAGTAACAGATTAGCTTTTTTCAACGTATTACTAATAATAAAACAATTTATGTTTGCAACTTTATTAGCGTTTTTTGTCCTGTGAGTTTCCCTCCTACGACTCTGCGAGAGTGCTCGTGTATTCGATATATCCTCACTCTATTGTGTATTACGTCTAACACCCTAAGTGTAATTTTTGAGATAGGCTTTCCATGGTTCCCACATTGTTTGGCATAGCTGTGATTTCCCTAGTGTAGACATCCTTAGTTCCTCCATTTTATATCATCAATCCTCCTGTACCATTCTCTCCTTGACGGTCTTTTGCTAGTTTTCCAGAGCCCTGCTATTACTAATTTAGCTGCGGTAAGGAAGTAAAGTATTAATGAATATCGAAACGTGTGCATAGTTACAGGGATGTTGTAGAAAAGAAGTGATTCGGGTGTAGCTTGGATAGTTGTGCCACTAAGTTTGCCTGTAATCCTCGCCACCTCTCTCCAGAACCCCACTACTCTGCTACAAGACCACCATATGTGTTGGTATGTGCCTCGTTCTTGCAGACATCTCCAACATAGCGGTGAGTTATCGGTATCGTATTTGTTGGCGTCTACAGGTGTTATATACCAGTGGGAAAGAAATTTAAAATTTGGTTCTTGTATTGTTATGCTAGAGTGTGATTTCATCATTTTAGTGAAGATAATATGCCATTTTTTTTCTTCCCACGGGGTTGATAACCATTGTTGGTGTTTTGCAGTGAACCACGGGAGTGTGTTGTTCGTACATTCTTGGAGTAGTTGATAGCACTTAGATATTATTTTGGTTTTCGTCGGAGTGGAACAGAGCTTTTCAAATTGGGTCTCTTCTCTTGGCTGCCAGTGTAAGAGTCCTTCTTTATGTAGAAAATGTTTTAGCTGATGATATTGGAATGTTTGAGTCATGGTTGGATAGTTTGTGCCCGCGAGGTCTGTCAGTGGTAATAGTCCGTCCTTAGTGACTAGGTCTCGTAGTGTTACATTTCCGTCCCCCGAGTTAGGTATGGTCTTACTCATATTCCTGATGTCCCTGCCTACTGGAAATCTCGGGTTGTGAGCAATCGGGAATCGTGGCGATAGTGTCGGTGTGAAGTGGCTCATTGGATTTATATTTGCCCATACTTCAAGAGTGGCCCCTATGGTGGGTAGGTCTTTTGGGAAGTTTCCCTTGCCTGTCAGTAAGGTCCAAGGGAGATATTGAAGAGGAGTTGCTACTTGGGATTGTTCTATTTGAACCCATGCCTTAGTGCCTGTCTCTCTTGACCATTCCAGTATCCTCCCTAGGTTTATTGCCTTATGGTAATTTTGGATGCGTGGGCATCCCAATCCCCCTTTCTCCTTTGGTTTGGTCAGTATATTGAAAGCTATGCGCGGGCGCCTCTTCGCCCATATAAAAGTTGTGAGTATCGACTGAATCGAGCGAAAGAAGGCAGTCGGGACATGTATAGGGATAGTGTTCAGTAGATATAAAATGCGTGGTAGAATATTCATGGATATAATGTTTATTCGTCCCATCCATCAAAAATGTGGTTTATCCCATCTATCTAAGTCTTTTTTGATTGTCGTAAGTATGTCAGGGAAATTTTCTCTATATAGGGTTTTGTGAGTGTTAGTTATTTTTATCCCGAGATATTTGATGGAGTTGGGCACCCATTGGAACGGGTATTTGCGCTGCAGGCTATGTACCTGTCCAGGGGTTAAGTTAATGTTGAGAATTTCGCATTTGTCAATGTTGATTTTGAAGTTAGAGACTTTACTATACTCGGTTAGAGACATTGTCAAGTGGGGCAAACTGTGTAGTGGGTTTACAATGGTGAATAGTAAGTCATCGGCAAAGGCCGACACTTTATATTCATGTTGGTTAACCCTGATGCCTTGTATATCAGGATTGTGTCGCACTGCCTGTAGAAGGGGTTCTAGAGATAGAATAAACAATAGGGGGGATAATGGGCAACCCTGCCTGGTGCCGTTACTTATCTTAAATGGTTTTGAAAGTTGGCCATTTACCTTTAGGCGGGCTGTGGGATGAGAGTATATGGCTCTTATCCATTGGATCCATCTGTTGCCAAATCCTAACATCTCAAGTGTGGTTATAAGGAAGGCCCAGTCCACCCTGTCAAAGGCCTTTTCCGCGTCTATTGCCAGGAGTAGTGTTGGGTTTTGTGTATATGAAGTGCAGTGAATTAAATTTATAATTTTGGATGTGTTATCTTTTGCTTCCCTAGCAGGCACAAAGCCTGCTTGGTCTGGGTGGATTAGATCTTGGAGAAATGGTTTAAGTCGCAATGCCATCATTTTAGTAAAAAATTTTATATCCACATTTATGAGCGATATTGGCCTATAACTGGCGCATTTCTCCAGATCTTTCCCTGGTTTGGGTAACAGCGTGATTGTCGCCTCCAATGCCTGACTCGGTATAAGGTTGTGTTGTGGGATAGAATTGATCGCTTCTAGCAGGTGTGTATTAAGTTCTGCTTGGAACATCTTATAGTAGGAGGCCGAGAACCCGTCCGGACCCGGGCTCTTGTTGTGTGGTGTCTGTTTCAGTGCCAATTTGAGTTAATCTAATGTGAAGGGTTCTTCTAATGATCTTGTCGCCACTGGCGGCAGAGCTGTGTCGAATTTGTTCTCCAAGAAGTTTCTCAAGTCTTCTATGTTGGGTCCCTCCTCTTTCAGATTATATAGTGAAGTGTAGTATGTGTGGAATGTATCGGCTATTTCTTCTGTGGTGTATGCGAACGACTCATCTGAGCGTTTGATTTTGGGGATGTACGTGAGCGCCTGCTTTTGTTTAAGGGCTTGTGCGAGTAGTTTGCCACACCTGTTTCCCTGTGCATAATATCTGTGTTTTGTCCATAGGATGGCTTTCCGAGCCTTGTCTTGTAGTAGTGAAGTAAGTTCCGTCCTATGGGCAAGTAGTGAACAGTAAATTGCGTCAGTCATGTCAAGTTTGTGAGCGTTTTCTAGTTGTTCAATTTTTTTGTAGAGTTCCTCAATCTGTTTATTTTTTTCCCGTTTGATTTGGGCCCCCCATTTTATTAGTTCTCCCCTTACTACTGCTTTATGTGCTTCCCATTGCACAAAGGCAGAGGTATCTGGGGTTTTATTTTCTTGGAAGTAGAGCCTGATCGTGTTCTGTGTCGCTTCTCTAACTGTTTTTGTTTGCAGCAGGTTGGGATTGAGTTTCCATAGTCCCTTGGGTCGAGGGAGGGAAGGGACAGTGACTGTGAGGTAGATAGGAGAATGGTCCGACCAAGTCATTGGGCCTATGGAGGTGTTTGTTACCAGGCTTAGGTCTCTGTGGGAAATCAGGAAGTAATCTATTCTAGAATAAGATTTGTTCGGGGTAGAGTAGTGTGTATAGTCTTTAGTTGTTGGATGATATATCCTCCAGCAGTCTGCTAATTGATGTGTGTGGATGATGTGTTGCATTTGTAATCTTGTGGCTGTGAGATGTTTACTGCTAAGAGACGTGCTATCTTTTTTGGCATCTAGCGAGATGTTAAAGTCTCCCCCCATGATAAGTAAGCCATTTGTATGTTGTTTAATTTTAGCCAAGATCTTTCTGAGTGCCCCGCATTGGTGTTTATTGGGGAGGTATATAGAGACAAGCGTAATTGGGTGCGTCCCCACCGTGCCCTGTAATGTGATAAATCTGCCTGATTCGTCTGAGATGTGAGTAGAGTAAGTGAAAGGTACGTTAACCCCTATCAGTATAGCTACTCCTCTGGATTTACTCTTGTTATAATTATTATAATACACTTGTTTGAATTTCGGGTGTTTGAGTTGTGGTGCATTCGGGCCCTTTAGATGAGTTTCTTCGAGAAATGCAATGTCTGTTTTATTTTTCACCAGGTCCGTTAGCACCATTTTTCTTTTTTCTGGAGTATTAAGCCCTCTGACATTTAGGGAGCATATTCTCAAAGATCCCATGATCCTAAGTCTGTCTATTCTAGGCGCTTTGTTGAGCTTTGGATAGTGTTGGTTGTATTTAGAGTTATGAGTACGTGGTGTTTACGTGAGTATGAGGATACTTTGTGGTGGGAGAGAGTATGTTTGAAGGCTTGGTATATGAAATATCACAGCACAGGAGTCCAACAACAAATAATTCTAAAAGAAAAGAAAAATAACTATTTACAGTTTTAACTAGAGTATTTATCGAACTTGGCATCCTACGAGGGGTAGTTCTAGTGAGAGGCTGAACTTCCTTGTGTATTAATAGAGGCCTGAAAAACTTTGCTATATAGGTTTATATTATGGGATAGTCGTTCCAGACCCCTATAAAGGAGACGGTACAATTCCCTGACTGTATCCAGTAATTTTATACTGGCTCAGGGATAAATATTACACAAAAGCAGAAACGTTGAGCTTTTAGGTAGGTACCGCTCAGGACCTCAACTGGTCCTAATTTGTGTCCGGCGGGAGCGTGGACACTTCGACTAGAAGTGATATGTTCACTTCGGGTTTAAATCAGGGGTAGGTCAGCTGGATGAAACCTCAGCACCTATGCAGCTTCCCCTTAGGCGGTCAGGTTTCACTTTGCATTGTAGTACTGGACGAGTACTGGGCTCGATTGTGATGAAATTTTGTCGTGTTATATCTGTAAAGCCTGATTTTGTGGTTATAACCTCTCTTGAACCTAAAACAACCTTTCTAGGTGTGGCCTTACAGATCTCAATGCTATAAACATTAGTTAACCAAAACATTCATTGTACATTTGTACCAACTTATCGGCAGTTCTATAAGACTAATTTCTACTGTTCATAGTTACCGCTTCCATAGCCCTTGAGGTGGGCGTTTTCAGAGTTAACAGTCCGACAATGTAGATGTGCATTATCATTGTGGGTACTATACCCATGTTATATGTCCTTTCGTCTGCACTCAATTTATTTTCCTCTGGGTCATTTGCGGTCTCTTCGGTCTCATGAAAGGCGATGCAGGTGGGGTCTTCCAAGTCGTTCTCCTTCTTGTATCTGCAGCTTGACCTTTCATTCTTTGAGGAAGAGGTGGAATTGGTTCGGGTTCTTTTATGTCGTACCAGTCCTGAATATCAACATTGGGTATACCCAGACGCTGTGTGAAAGCCTCTGTTTCCATCGCCGAAGTTAGTGTGGCTTGGGCACCCTGATGTGTGGCTGTCAGTGAGAAAGGATATCCCCATCGGTATTTGATGTTAGCCTGTTGTAGTGCCTGTGTGAGTGGTCTCAGGGTTCTTCTGCCCCTCAAAGTAAGCCACGCCAGATCTGGGAGAAGCAATATTTTTGTGTTGTTGTACATGATGTCTGCAGTGTCTCTGGCTTGCCTCATGATGGCTTCCTTTTCAGAGTAGTAGTGTACTCTGCAAATCACATCTCTGGGGGAGTCATGTGAAATATGTTTAGGCCTCAGCGCCCTGTGGGCTCTGTCTAGAAGAATATGCGTCTCTGCTGGCCTCTGTAATATTTTGTTAAAGAGGGATTGCAGGATCTGGTGTAAATCTTCAGGTGTTCCTTGTGACTCTGGTAATCCCCTTATTCTTATATTGTTCCTGCGGCCTCTATTGTCTAAGTCTTCTGTGTTTCTCATTATGTAAAGAAGTTTGTTATCTCTGCAACTTTGGTTGCGTTCTAGTGCCAGGACTCTGTCTAATAATTTGTCTCTGTCTTCCTCCAGGTCCCCCACCCTGCTGTTTACTTGCCTGATCTCAGAAGACAGTGAGGAAATCTGGTCCTGCATTGAAGATTCCAGTTTAGACAGCATGTCTGCCAGATCTTCTTTAGAAGGTAGGTTTCTTAGTATTTCTTTCATGTCTGCCATCCCCCATTCCGGTGCTGAATCTGATCCTTCCAGGCTATGCGGGGAAGAGCACTGTGGGGAAGATGGCGTCTGAATGCCTTCGTCTAGGCCGTCGCCTAGAATCTTCACCGTGTCACGAAAGTATTTGTCCAGACCGCCGGGATTTTTCTGCGTGCCCGGGTCCGGGAGGTTCTGGGAGGGTAGAGGTTTCTTTTTATTGTCCATTTTTGTCGTGTGAACGTCGTTTTTTTCCAGTTTTATCGCCGCCGGCCGGGAGCTCCGATCAAGTGCGTCCGATCACATTAGGTGTCAGGCCACGCCCCTCAGATTTTAATAACTTACATCATTTTGTGTTATCTGCAAAAATCTAGATATTTATAAATTAACATTTTTATTTACAGAGTTATGAATAAATGTGCCAATATTTGTATACTAGTTATAATGTTAACTATTATACTATACTATTAATTATTTATTTATAAAATATTTTACCAGGAAAGATACATTGAGATTTCGCTCGTTTTCAAGTATGTCCTGGGTCCACAAATCATTGCATTGTTACCTTAGGTACAACAAAATACAAAAACAATATTAATACACAATATATACAAAATTTAACATAGAACAGGCAGGAAATATATAATCAACCATGACACGTGCATTCTGTTTTGAGGTATGTAGAGAGGGATCTCTTAAATGACTTTAGGCTTAGGAAAGATTTTAAATTGTGCGTGAGGTCGTTCCACAATTGCGGTACTCTATAGGAGATGGAGGATCGGGCCGCTTTCTTAATTAATTAATATTGTGCAGTTATTATTATTATTATTTGTATTATACTTTTATTTATTATCATTATTGGATCATTTGGTACAATTAAAGTTTGTTCTATCCATCAATGGAATAACTTTGTAACAGGTAACAAGTAAGCAAGTTATTTCTTGTATTTATTGGTACGATAAACAGAGCTAAGAAAGGGAATTGCTGCATTTGCCAATTCCCATCACATGAACAAGGTGACAGGATCAATTCACTGGGGATTACTTAAGTATTTTAAAAAGTCACCGAGTTCAAAGATATAAATGTCACCTTTTCATCTAAGATACCTAATATTATTTTAGCATAATATTGTGTCCCTACTGATTACATTGAATTTGACATATAAAAAATACAGTAATTCACATAAAAAAATTAATATTCAATGAAGATTTGTGTGATATTTTTCCCTAAGGCTCAGAGTCCACGGTGCTTTGGGTTTTTATAATAATGGTGAGCGCGACTGATGTGTTAATCAAGCCGATTTCAAAATTCAGTCCGTTTTCCCATTTCATGGTATAAAGATATGATAATGAAGCAAACCTTGGATGACTGGCCATTGATGTATCTGCTTTTATTAGAAATTGGAAACTTTATTTAGAATTCATGAAGCTTGTCAAGAAAGAAACTTTTTTAATCAGCTGATGCAATTTTTGGAAGAAAGAACACACCAAGGGGCAATAATTCTGTACATTGAGAGGTCATACATAATATTTCTACGCTAAAAATATGTTGGTGTGTATATATATATATATATATATATATACACACACACATACAGAAGATCCCAAAATAATGTTTACATGTTTTGAATGTCAATAACTCGAACTTAAATAGCAGGTAGAGCAAGAAAAGGGTTGCAAGAGTATTCTGAGGACAGACAGCAGCTAAAATAGCCTGCCCTTCGGTGGGTCCCCGCTCAGAACTCAAGCTGGTTTTAGCTCAACTTGTGCCATTACAGAGAGAACATATCTGAAGCATATCAGACTGGTCCCACCCATACGGGCAGTCCAGACCCGAAATGCCAGCAAGTTCTCTCTGCACGAGAGATACAGCAACCCCAGACGATCGTTTCAGCCTTGTTAGGCATCGTCAGTGAGGCATAGCTGATATCTCTCTAGGCACCGTGAGCAAGGGGTCCACGTCTGGATTACCCTTTAAACTAATGGAGAGCAAGAAAAGGGTCGCAAGAGTATTCTGAGGACAGACAGCAGCTAAAATAGCCTGCCCTTCGGTGGGTCCCCGTTCAGAACTCAAGCTGGTTTTAGCTCAACTTGTGCCATTACAGAGAGAACATATCTGAAGCATATCAGACTGGTCCCACCCATACGGGCAGTCCAGATCCGAAATGCCAGCAAGTTCTCTCTGCACGAGAGATACAGCAACCCCAGACGATCGTTTCAGCCTTGTTAAATAGCAGGTAGCATGACCTTTTTTATGTCATATATCTTAACGTTAACAATGTTTAAAATGACCCCTAGTGGCAGCAATACATTGTCTGCAATGCCGTAGAACAGATTAACAAACATTAGATATTGTTTCCTTGGGAATGGAATCACAGTCAGTCACATCCACGCCTCTCATGGCATCAAGTGTCTGTGGCTTTGTGGCATACTCAATGTTCTTCACAAATCTAAAAGTGTTAAATCGGGGGATCTGGCTGGATATTCAATACTTTCTCCACCTCGGCCTATCCACCTACCAACAAATGTTTCATCCAGGAGTACCCACACGTTTCAGTGGTAGTCTGCCATTTTGTCTAGCACATTTATGCCCTTCACCCGGCAAATAAAAACAGTAGAATAACTACACACATTCGCACACACTCAACATAATCATTACAGCGCCAAGTACAAACAGTTGAAAGAGGTTATCTTTAATAGGTTCTCTGATATTTAACTTTCAAATAGTGTAAATATAATTTTGGGACACTCTGTATATATATATATATATATATATATATATATATAGCGTGGAGTGGTAAAATCCCCAATATGGGATATTGATAAGTGGTAGTCCTCTCCATATAAGCGGTATGCAACAAAACAGAAATAAAAAATATAGTGCACACTGTGATATTATTTAGTCAAAAAAAAAAAGGAAAATAACTTTCAAATATAGAGCAAAGGGAGGTTTTGCTCAATACAAACAGCGTAAGTGGTAAATAGGGGAAAACTCTAATATTCTATTATACATTGTGTTTTATAGTTTCATCCTCTCCCTTTAGGCTAAGAAAACTATACTATATATTTCTCTATCTTCTGATTATTGTTGCATATGCAATCAGGAAATACTGTGAGGAGCTACTCCTTTCGTCCTGTACAAGAAATAGATATGTGCCTGGAAGCGCAGATCTAATTTGTTTCTCCCTTTTTCTTCATTCTCAGGGATAGCATGCTGATATATGCTATTATCATATAACCTTTCTATGCAATACAGACCAAGAGATTCCACAAAAAATATGTCACTGCAACCCACATAACATAGTGTTGCCCGAACAGTGTAAATATTTCACAATGCACTTCCTGCAACATATATTCATATTTCCTATTAAACACAGCATCCACAAACAGCTCATTAAGATTATATAGATTAGATCATTTATGTCCAAGTACTGTAAATAAAAAGGTATATAGATTAATTGCTAAGAATTAGATTTGGGTATTTGTCTCGTTACGATCTGCACTTTGTACAGATTTGGGCAGATCGGGTGATTGTTCAAATTCCTAAACTGCAAGCCAAAATTTAGCTAAATCCTTAACCAAAAAATTGCACAATGGGCGAGCATGTTCGTTTTTATTTGTGATTCGGAATGGCGCCAAAAAAAAGAGGTTATTGATGATAAAAACATGATTGATAGCATGGGAGCCACCAATAAATATTGATTTTATTCTCAAATCAAGTGAGAAAAAGGAAGAACAGTAAAGAAAAATCTATATTTATATATTATATAGTTAATACATATGATATATAAATATGTAAACATAGTTGTGTTTTTTTTATTTTTTTCTATTGTTTACTTGTTTTCACTTTATTTGTGACTTGTATGGTGGGAAAATGTGCTTATAAGTATACTGCTAAATATATACATAATATTTATATATCATTTTAACGTGATTTTGGTTTGTCTGATTTATTTTCCCAAATCTCTTATTGTTAATGAAATCCTGACGAGCCAAATGTAACTAAAATTTAAAAACTTACGAAGGATGTGGTTTAACAGAAATTAATTTCTCTATGTACACAAGTCTACCAGTAACGTGTTATCAATATATAAATATCACATATGCATACATTTTAAAAATGTAGATATAAATAAATATAATGAATTAACAGAGCACTGCATATATAGCAAATGTAGCACACACTAGATATGCATATTATGTATATAGATATTGCACACGAACAGACGGCACACATAGCAGTATAAATATATATATCTATATATATATATATATATATATAGATATATATAGATATATATATAAAAAAACAGATATCACACACAAATAGAAATCAAATCACGTATTGTACATGAGGAAATGTTACACAAATAGACAGTAGGCTATATATTATACCTATAAGTATTATGTACAGCTATGCTCATACAAATATTATAGGTCAAGTATTATACACAGAAAACAATATGTCACATAAAATGAACAAGAAACAATGCCAGCACATAAACAATTAAATTGTAAATAATTCAATAGAAAGTGGCAGATTCTCTGAAAAATGAGTCCACTTATAAAATAATGCAGTTAAAGTAAACTTTTAAGACTTGTTGCCTTTTTTATATTTATGAACGAGTTATCCACTATTAGTCCGAAGCAATATTTTAGACTTTACCATGATTAAAGTCACGGCAGAGATCATAATATCTATTTATTTTGAAGAAAAAGAACAGTCCTTTGATTATTGTCCTCATTTATCGTTAAATATACAGTTGTCTGACTTCCCTGTGTTTGTGTCAATGTGGAGCTTTGTTGCAGCAATAAGAAAGACATTCTTTGTTTTTCCACTACAAAAAAACCCAAAACATATTATTTCATCATTAACAAAATGAAGATACCTTTAGGCAACAACAACATGCAGATATTAAAACAATACTTTTTCATTTTAGTTTAAGAGTCATTTATCACAGAGTATAGATAGAGGGACTAATCTTATTCTGCCCTGCTTCCTTAACGTGATGACTTTATTAGCCCACAATCAATCAACTTAATGTGAGTGCTTACAAGTGAATGTACAAATTAATATTTATAGTCTACTTCCACTAGAACACAATGTTTACTGATTTGTTAGCAAAAATAAGTAATGCAAATAATAACAGGGAACAAAAGATTAAATAAGTAAAGCAATCCACAAAAAGTATTATTTTCATTTATTTAACAAGTGTTTATATAAATACCCATACACAATACACAAGTTCCAGCACACACACTCATCCACTATACATTATGCAATATATAATATACAAACGTCTACCTATTTACTTGTGTATAGTGGAAATAACAAATAATGTCAACTTAACTTTGGATATACAGCTTCCCTTCAGTTACCTCCCAATATGGTAACCGAACACAGAATATAAACAAAATACAAAACTTAGGGATCCAGCTGATACCACTAAAATAAATAAATAAAACAAAACATAGTGTAATATTGTTTTAGCATTTAATAGCAAGACACTTATTGGATGCACCCACAAATTAGATGTAATAAAAGAGCCTTCAAGTCGCCTCCCCTGTTGTGTGGGCGGTATACCCTCTCCTGATGTTAGTCCCAATCTGGAAGCCACAAACTTCAGGAACTCCGGGTATATGGCAAAGGGCAACATTATTTATTGGCATATATTTAAAACAATTAATACAAAACAAAAAATGGTCTTACGCATTTCATCCTTCGTGTAGGACCTCCTCAGGGACCAATATTTCAAATAAATATAATAAAACAGAAAATGCCTAGTAAAGCCTCCTAGTAAAGGCTTTACTGCACATTTTCTGTTTTATTATATTTATTTGAAATATTGGTCCATGAGAAAGTCCTCCACGGTGGACGAAATGCGTAGGACCTTTTTCTTGCCTAAATTACTAATAAAATCTTTAAGATTTGAAGTTGCTGTTTAGTGGATGAGTGAGCTGCTGGATTCTGTGTATTGTATAAATAAATCCTTCAATTGTATTTTATTTTGTTGTAAATCTTGCCCAGACTAAGCATCGCACCATATGGACGTATAACCGAACAAAGCACTTGTGCAATTGACAAGCATGTTTGTTTGAGCCATAATTTAAAATTATTTTTGTGGAGCAAAAAAACTGATGATTGATGGCAAAAAAAAGAAGATCAATGGTTGGGGACAGCCACTAAATGTTGATTTAATTCACAGATCAAGACACCAATAGAGTAAAAAAGGAGGGACAGTAAAAAAATCTATACTTGTAAACATATGTATTATATGTTCAATAAATATATTATATATAAATATAGATTTTTGCTGCTTCTCATATTTTTTCCTCTATTGGTTATTTTTTTTTCTTCAATTCATCTTTGAACCAAATGGCAGTAAAATGCTAAAACATGTACATAATGTTTATATATTTTGCAGTACACTGATTGGCCTATTTTTGCACCCTTTTGATTCATCTGAATTGTTTTCACAAATATTTTGCAAGGATGCTATCCAGACAAGTCAAACCACCTCATGGACAGCTATCAAACTGATTGAACCAAAATTTTACACCATGCACAAGTTTCCTAACTACAGTCCTAATTATTCTTACTTTAAATTGGTGAGCTTTCTAATTGTCATTTTTATAATCCTAGCTGATCCTAGTGGGCTTGACAGTGAGCTGCTGTTTTTTTGTTTTTTTTTATATCCAGGTCAAGATTTTGTCCAAGTCCTGATGGCAATATTTGCAGGGATTACTTTTGGCAATTATTCAGGAACAGCAATAGGTGATCCATGATGACTGAACTTCATTTGAAGGGAAGTCTTTTAAGGTTCTATATGTTGTTCAAATAGCAAGGACAAACACTGCTCCTTGTTCTACTATACATTATTAGTTCCGAGTCTACCATACCGATTAAGGAAAAAAACACAATTTAAATTGACAAAGAGCATGGTAACAAGAAACCCATAAAGGTTTTAACAACTCATGTCCTGGGTATTTTGCACACTGAACTTTAAGTTATGTCAGAATACATTGTTATTTGGATGGACTTAATTGCGTTTAAATTGTTATATCTATTTAAATTATTTTCCAGTTCCAATTCAAAGAACATACAGAAAGAAAACATTAAAGATACATGTTTAGATAATGAAAAACCATAAATGCCCAACAATAAACGGTTTGCTAAAGTATGTTCAGATACGGAAACACTGTACATGTTCAGCAATAAAGGGTCTGTAGAAGTATGGCTACCCGTCACGGGATGGGGTATTCGTTTGATGTGATACAAAAATGAACATAGTGTTTGAAAAGATCAGAGATGTCTTGTCACAAATCAGCTTTGTGTGGTAATTACTTACTCTGTGTGAAATATCACTAGACAGCTTAATAACTTGCTGTCAGCTTCACTTGTGATATTCCGTGTCATCTGAAAGATTTAATGGTAATTCTTATCTTATTGTGGACTGACTTCACGTGCCAACAGAAACCACAATTGTTAATTGTATTATTTATTTATAAAGCACTAACATACTTAGTAACACTATATCCAATGAAAATAGAAATAATTTCGGACAAGTAATATGGCATATAAAAACATGGGTCTTTTTTTAACAAAAGGTTAATGATAAATTTAGAAAATACGTTTCTCAATCCTAAAGGCCACACAAAACACAACTCAGTTAATTATATGGAACCTGAAGTACAACCACATCTCGGGAGGCACCAATAAAACTGGTCCTCAGAACACCCGACCACAGATCATCATAATATTATCTAGCAATTATGTATATTCAAAAGCTACAACAGCAGCATGGTTAAGTGGTTCAAGATGGTAAAATTAAAAACTAATTTCTAATCAATGCAGGATCCACAGCTTTGGAACACGCTCTCCCTATATACCAGAAGAAAAGCGGGAGGAAGTACATCCCACATTAAAGACACAACCTTCTCCCATCAGCATTAAACTTTCATTTTAGTCTTCTTCTTTTACTCCTGCAATTGTTTTTCCTCTCTTTGCTGTATTTCCTTATTGTTTGTAGTGCTTTTCTGTTAAGCAGTTAGACAGAAAGACGAACACATTCTCATGCAGATGATGGACAGATGGATAAATAGATAGACAGACAGACAAATCGATAGATAGATAGATAGATAGATATTTGTTGAAACATTTAATGGTGGGTTGTAGTAGTCGAGGTAGGATATAATGACTAAGAAGATGGTTTGAAGGCAAAGATGAGCTATAGTTTTAAGATAAAGGCAGGAGAATTTGCAGTTTGGCCGTTTTGGTTAGTAATCATGTCACGTTAGTTAGCATGCAAGTTGGGATGGACGATCACACCACTGACCTAAAGTTAAACTGCAAAGGGAAGATTAGAGCTTGAGGGTGAAAGAGATAGGATAGGATGAAATACACTACAAGGTAGTTAATTTAAATGGTTATGCAAATTTGATCAAATGAAATGTTTTTACACTTTTTTGCAGGAGAGAAGTATGCTATGCATATGCTTCTGTTTTAAATCAGAATTAAAGTCAGATATTAAGGAATTGATATATGAGAATAGTGATTATAATGGAGAAACCAAATCATTAGACATTTGCACAGAAGCTAAAATAGGTAAAAAATAACAGATCATGATGAATTAGCAAAGGCATGCAACCTTTTAGCAGTAATACAATTTTTAGCAGCAGGGTTTAGCAGGACCAAAATCTTTGGTCAGTCTCATGACAGTATTTTCATGAATACAGCAGAAACAAATTGAAAAAATTCTAGAAGATAATTGGAAGTGAGAATTTTTTTTGATAACTGTGATCGTACGATGGAATAGAAAGTGTCCATTTTTTCTCAAGTACCAATAACTATATTTATGTGGACTAATCTATCTACAGCAAGACAACCTGACTCAAGGGCCCAAATGTACCAGTCAAGAGCAATGTATCTCTGAGATTCTCCCTCATGATGTATGCATTGAGTATGTTCCTGGAGTTAGGTCCCCAAATCATTTATAAGCAGAGGGTCATACAAATTCTCCTATATCTCAAATTCATGTGACTGTTTTATACTGAGCTGGAATACAAGTTAGGAGAATGTACAATACTAGAGAATAATAGGCGCAGTACTTTACAACACTATGGAGAATGTGTGCTAGTATGTGTGTTTATTTATACAAACAGAAATCCGGTTGTTGTATGACCCAATGAAAAATGAAGACGGGTTTAGAAAGAAACAAAAAACTACATAATGTGTCAAAAGAGTGCAAATAGTATAAAAAAATTAATGTTTAATAAACAATACGTGGCACACAAAAATAGGAGAAAGGGGGGAATTGAGGGGCACACCTTGAACATGTATTTCTCAGTAGTGATGCTATCATAAACACCAATGACTCAATATATATACAAAATACAGACTAAGGAACAGCAATTTAGATGCAGTTTAAAAGTTTTAAAATCACTTATCTTAGCAAACAAATATGGAGATTTTGACGCCTTTCTCGGTAGTGGTGCTGCCATACAGAACAATTCCCTTTTTTCTGTGTATATTTGGAATCCAGACCAGATTCAGCACCCCACCCACGCCCTTTTGGAGGTGACCATAGGAAAGAATTAATTTAGGAGAGTCTCTGGAAGCATTTTAAGCAGTAAGTATTGCTGTTAGCATGTTGCTAACAAAGGCAATCGTACAAAAAACAAACAAACAAACAGGAGAGCCACCTAATGCATTTTGTGCCAAACTTGGCACTTACTACTAAATTATTTTTAATAGTTTTTGTGAACATTAAGTTTTTCTACTATTTGTCACCTTTTAGGGAGCATATGTTTTCTTTCCACCCCTCTTTTTCATTAGGCAGTATACCGCATGGAATTAAAATTGTAAATCTGCAGTGGAGAAGCAGTCCCCCTTTTTAGCTCATGGATACTGGTATGAGTTGTATTTATTCAGCTTCTAACCCCTTAAGAACGGCAGACATTCTATGCTGTCCTTAGGGAACCGGCTCTAAGCGCTGGCGGGCGGCATAGAACGCCCTAACCGGCCTTTCTACTTACCAGGTCGCCGGCAATCCCACGCCGGCAATCGCGGTATGGGGACTTACCTGGGAGCCCAGGGAGTCCCCCTCCATCCTTTTTGCCCACCCCAGGCCATATGATCGCGAGGTCCTTGCGAGGACCTCATGATCACATGGACGGCATAGCCGTCCAAGGCATTGCCAGCAGGGGAGGTGCCTGTAATGACAGGTACTCCCCCTGCTCTCTGAAAATAGTAAAAAAAAAAAGAAAGTTAATAACAGTTTAAAATAAAATATATACTAAGATCATATATATATATATATATATATATATATTTACTATATATATGATCTAAGTATATATATATATATATGTATATATATATATATACACATATACATACATACAAATACACTGTCTAAGTGTATTTTAATATTAATATTTATATAATTACAAATATATATTAATATCAAAATACACGTACAATGATATTGATTAAATATATATATAATTATCATTATATATATATATATATATATATATTTATTTGTATATAATATAAAATAAATAAATATGTAAATATTTTAAAAAATAAAATTAAAAAATAATAAAAAATAAATTATATATATATATATATATATATATATAATTTATTTTTTATTATTTTTTAATTTTATTTTTTAAAATATTTACATATTTATTTATTTTATATTATATACAAATAAATATATATATATATATATATATATATATATATATATATATATAATGATAATATATATATATATGTGTAATTTCGTTCTAACTGTATTTTAAAATTAATATGTATATATATATATATATATATATATTGATATCAAAATACATGTAGAACGAAATAATATATATATCTATATACATAAGCATATACGTATATATCACTATATATATATCTATATATATAATCAAAAATAATTAATTAAAAATATATATATATATATATATATATATATATATATATATATATACAGGGAGTGCAGAATTATTAGGCAAATGAGTATTTTGACCACATCATCCTCTTTATGCATGTTGTCTTACTCCAAGCTGTATAGGCTCGAAAGCCTACTACCAATTAAGCATATTAGGTGATGTGCATCTCTGTAATGAGAAGGGGTGTGGTCTAATTACATCAACACCCTATATCAGGTGTGCATAATTATTAGGCAACTTCCTTTCCTTTGGCAAAATGGGTCAAAAGAAAGACTTGACAGGCTCAGAAAAGTCAAAAATAGTGAGATATCTTGCAGAGGGATGCAGCACTCTTAAAATTGCAAAGCTTCTGAAGCGTGATCATCGAACAATCAAGCGTTTCATTCAAAATAGTCAACAGGGTCGCAAGAAGCGTGTGGAAAAACCAAGGCGCAAAATAACTGCCCATGAACTGAGAAAAGTCAAGCGTGCAGCTGCCACAATGCCACTTGCCACCAGTTTGGCCATATTTCAGAGCTGCAACATCAATGGAGTGCCCAAAAGCACAAGGTGTGCAATACTCAGAGACATGGCCAAGGTAAGAAAGGCTGAAAGACGACCACCACTGAACAAGACACACAAGCTGAAACGTCAAGACTGGGCCAAGAAATATCTCAAGACTGATTTTTCTAAGGTTTTATGGACTGATGAAATGAGAGTGAGTCTTGATGGGCCAGATGGATGGGCCCGTGGCTGGATTGGTAAAGGGCAGAGAGCTCCAGTCCGACTCAGACGCCAGCAAGGTGGAGGTGGAGTACTGGTTTGGGCTGGTATCATCAAAGATGAGCTTGTGGGGCCTTTTCGGGTTGAGGATGGAGTCAAGCTCAACTCCCAGTCCTACTGCCAGTTCCTGGAAGACACCTTCTTCAAGCAGTGGTACAGGAAGAAGTCTGCATCCTTCAAGAAAAACATGATTTTCATGCAGGACAATGCTCCATCACACGCGTCCAAGTACTCCACAGCGTGGCTGGCAAGAAAGGGTATAAAAGAAGAAAATCTAATGACATGGCCTCCTTGTTCACCTGATCTGAACCCCATTGAGAACCTGTGGTCCATCATCAAATGTGAGATTTACAAGGAGGGAAAACAGTACACCTCTCTGAACAGTGTCTGGGAGGCTGTGGTTGCTGCTGCACACAATGTTGATGGTGAACAGATCAAAACACTGACAGAATCCATGGATGGCAGGCTTTTTGAGTGTCCTTGCAAAGAAAGGTGGCTATATTGGTCACTGATTTGTTTTTGTTTTGTTTTTGAATGTCAGAAATGTATATTTGTGAATGTTGAGATGTTATATTGGTTTCACTGGTAATAATAAATAATTGAAATGGGTATATATTTGTTTTTTGTTAAGTTGCCTAATAATTATGCACAGTAATAGTCACCTGCACACACAGATATCCCCCTAACATAGCTATAACTAAAAACAAACTAAAAACTACTTCCAAAAATATTCAGCTTTGATATTAATGAGTTTTTTGGGTTCATTGAGAACATGGTTGTTGTTCAATAATAAAATTAATCCTCAAAAATACAACTTGCCTAATAATTCTGCACTCCCTGTATATATATAAAATAATTCTACATAAATATTTATGTAATAATTTTACATGATTAGGTCATTTTATTAATTACAATTAGCGGGACCTGCCTGACAACCCAGGCAAAAATTCCAGGGAATTTAATTTGCTAGCACTATATTTAACCCTGTAACTTTCCAAGACACCATAAAACTTGTACATGGGGGGTACTGTTTTACTTGGAAGACTTCGCTGAACACAAATATTAGTGTTTCAAAACAGTAAAATGTATTAAAACAATGATATTGTCAGTGAAAGTGACATTTTTTGCATTTTTCACACACAAATGGCACTTACACTGACGATATAATTGTTGTGATACTGAAGTCTCCCGAGTATAACAGTACCCCTCATGTACAGGTTTTATGGTGTTTTCAAAAGTTACAGAGTCAAATATAAGGCTTGCGTTTCATTTTTTTCACATTGAAATTCGCCAGGTTGGTTATGTTGCCTTTCAGACTGTACAGTAGCCCAGGAATGAAAATTACCCCCATGATGGCATACCATTTGCAATAGTAAATAGTAATATACTGGCGCTTTATCCAAAACCTATTTATCACACGTTATATAACAATATTCAAGTAATAGCTGCTATATCACCATGTGTAATCTTTCCTTATACACTAATCATAAACATATACATAAAACAAAAGGTGAAGCGCTACATACAGATCGAAATCCAATTCTTTTGTTGTTACTCTTTCAAAACAGTGATGTGTATATTTATTTCTGAAAGAGAAATTAAATGTTCATAGTGCAACACTGTAAATAAAGAATTATTACAATCGTAGCTCTATATATGGAACCACTCACATATTACTGAGCTTACGGCCAAGCTCAGGGGTATACGCATTCAGGTCCGTCAAGGCGACCTTTCCCTTTCTTGTATCACCAAAAACGACACCCACGTTGTGGCTAGAGCTCAAACGAAAGTATATATAGTGCAATATAGTCTAAAATCCGTATTGATATAGACAGTATGTGTATATATATACTCACAAGTGTGGAGCCTCCCTCTTAGGCTCTTTTTCAGCGCGTTGTGTAGTTAAGGACTACACTCCTATATAGCAGGAACCAATAGCCCAATAAAATTCAAATATTTATTTAGGTATACTGAATTTAAAATTCTAATGGCCAATTAGAATACATAAAAACAAAGTATGTATAAAAGTAATAGTTATAACAGTAATATAAATTGTATAACAACAATGGGCATAAAGGTGATGATATTAAAGTCCCCAGAACGCGTTTCGCCAAAAAACTATCGGCTTCATCAGCTAGGTCAATCTAATCCTCCTTCTATCTGGAGTCCTGCTATTATACCTTATCCTTGATTTTGAGCGGCGTCCAGCTGTCTTTTGGCGCGCTGGTATTACCTCCTTTCCTCGTTCGGTATTGTATGCGTTTCAAGCCTCCTTTTCGTTGCGGTTCACTTCCGCGTCTGACGTCATACGTCAATCTTGCGTTCTCCCTGTATGCATTTCAAGCCTCCTTTTCGTTGCGGTTCACTTCCGCGTATGACGTCACACGTCAGTCCTGCATTCTCCCTATTAAGTGTTCATTTGTATTCTTACCAGGGTTACAGGCATAGAGCAGAAATAACAATCTCGGGGGAAATCTCCATATTGCACAAAGTCTCCCCCCTCACAGAAAAACCGCACATTGATCCATACCATATAATAAAAAGAGATATATGAAATACACATAAAGCTATAATAATCTTCCCAATAAAAAGTCTCAGCAGCATACACAGTATATAATAAAAACAATAAAAAATGCTATTTTATTTAAGAAAACTGATTTTAGAAGTGCATATCCACATAAGGCAATAAATAATAAATAATTAATATCTTCTCTACAATCTATTAGAGTTAAATCTAATAACTCTAGAAGAAAAAAAAAAAATAAAAAAAAAGTTTAATTTAAAAAGTGACAGATTTCAAATTCAGAATTTAGACCATAGGGGATGAGAGTGTTAAGTTCAAAGATCCATTTCATCTCTTCTTTACTGAGTTTCTGATTAAAATCTCCTCCCCTCCAATCTTTTTCTACTCTCACTAATCCTAAAAATAGGCTACCTAGTGGAGATTGATTATGATGTATTTTATAATGGAGGGGTACACTATGATTCTCTCCTCCTTTAATTATATTTCTACTATGCTCCTCGATCCTAACATGGAGTGGCCGAGTCGTTTTCCCCACATAATTTAGTCCACAGGGACATTGCATTACGTAAATGACATTGTTTGTATGACATGTAATTCCTTCTCTAATTTCATATTCTTTCTTCTCTTTGCTCATGAAGTGTGTGATTTTTCTTCTTTTATTTCCTGTTCTCCTACACGCTAAACAATATCCACAGCCAAAAAACCCTTTTTCTCGCTGAAAGAATGTATCATTGCTTTTCTTTTCTTTAATAAAACTGGATGTAAGAATACTTCGTAAGTTCCTTACTCCTCTGTGGATAAACTGAGGTTGTGGCGGTAATATTTCCTCTAACACTGGATCTTGGCGTAAAATAGGCCAGAATCTTTTTATGATATTTCTAATCTTAAAATTTTCAGTGCTAAAATTGCAAATGAATGGCACTCCTTCCCTATTCTGATGTATACGGTTTTGATATCTCAGGAGCTTATTTCGTTCTATCTCCTTAACTTGTTCCCTTGCTTCTTCTAATTTTTTATCTCCATATCCCTTTTCTAAAAAATCCTGTTTAATCTTCATTGACTGTTTATTATAATTCTCTAAATCTGTACAATTTCTCCTAATACGTAAAAATTGCCCTCTAGGGGCATTCTCCAACCATGGAGTAAAATGGCAACTTGCCTTTTCAATAAAACTATTAGCATCTACTGCCTTAAAATGATTTTTCGTCTTAATTTTCCCTTCTTCTATAAAAATAGTCAAATCTAAAAAAGATATTTCTTTCTCACTCCAAGTACTAGTTAGATTGATCCCCCATGTATTAAAATTTAAAAAAGCTAAAAATTCCTCCAAAAGAGGAGCTCCTCCTTTCCAAATGAAGAAAATATCATCGATGTAACGGCCATAGGAGGCCAAGTTCGCACCCCAGCCATGTCCTTCATATATAAAATGTTGTTCCCAATATGACATAAACAAATTGGCATAGCTGGGGGCGAACTTCGTCCCCATGGCCGTCCCATTCATCTGTAAAAAATATTCTCCACCATACCAAAAATAATTATTTTCCAGGATCAATCTTATACCCTCTAAAATATACTCTATTTGGGTCTCCAAGAAATCTGAATTATTCCTTAAAAAATATGCTACTGCTCTACACCCGTACTCATGAGGTATGTTGCTATATAATGACGCTACATCACTCGTTACTAATAAAGAATTTTCCTCCCATACACAGTTATTTAGCATATTTAATACTGCTATGGTATCTTTTATATAGGATTTTGTATTTTGTACTAGGGGTTGGAGTTGTAGATCTATATAATGTGAGAGTCTGCTAGAAATTGCATCTATCCCCGCCACTATTGGCCTACCAGGGGGATTAGTGATGCTCTTGTGTATTTTAGGTAAAAAATAAAAAACTGGGACTTTCGGGTATATAATATTAATAAAATCAAATTCTTTTTGACTAAATATCCCTATATCTAGCCCCCTTTTCAGGAAATTCCTAAATTTATCCTGGATCTCCAGACAAGGATTAACTGTCAATTTTTTATATGTTACTCCTTCTGTCAAAATTCTTATGGCTTCCTTATTATAAGATTCTTTAGTCATAATGACTATACCCCCCCCTTTGTCTGCTGGCTTTATAACTAAATCTTCTCTATTTTTCAAGTCTCTAAGGGCTTTTTTTTCCTGTATGTTTAAATTGTCCTGAAAATTTTCTTTAAGATCCAATTTTTTGCATTCATTAAGGACCATAGTCTCAAATATAATCATTTTGTCACTTATCATCTGTTTAGGAAAAAAATTTGATTTCTTTTTAAGATTCGTGTGTTTGAATTCATTCTCCATCTGTATCTGCCTTTCCATAGGGTTTTTTATAAAAAATTTCTTGAGGCAAAGGTTCCTCTTAAACTTATTTAAATCTACGTATATATCGAAAGGATTAATATGCTTACTCGGGGCGAATTTTAACCCTTTTTTAAGGATCTTAATTTGTTCTTTAGTTATTTCCATTCCACTTAAATTGTGTATTCCCAACCTACTGGGGTCCCCGTTTAATTCTATATCTTCTAGTCTTTTTCTTTCCTTTCTCTCTTGTCTTTCTTTGACTGATTTTCCTCCTCTCTTTCCTCTTGAAACGAATACCTTCGTCTCTTGAGGTTTGGGGGAAAATCTCTCCTTAGTTCTTCCTTGTGTCTTTCTATAATTCGACTCCTCCAAAAATCCTGTTCCCCTTCTCTATTCTCCAAGGCTTGATACCGATTATACACTCTTAAGGGTTCTCTGGTTTGGGGCTGGTGTCTTTCTCTATCTCTCCTCTGTGTAGTTCTCTCGTAATAGGGGGACTGATCAGAAGTCCTTTCTCTCTCCCCTTGTAGTCTATTACTCCTTCTTTCATTTTCATCCCTTCGTTTATCCCTAAAACTAACTCTCCGAGATCTAAAATAGGGTTTATAATCATAATTATTCCTCCATTCTTTCTTCTCATATTTATTTTCCACCTTCCTCTCAGTCTGTTTTTTCTCCAGAGCATCTTTATAGGTTGTTTGAGGTATAGGATTTTGCCTATATCTGGGTTCATATTGAGTATAATGAGGAACATTTTGTCTTGAATTTTTATGTTTATCCATCTCCCTATAGTTCTCATCTCTAAATTGTCCTTGATGCTTAGAAAAGGATCTTACTTGTTTATTTTTATAATCTCTTTTATCTCTCAAATATTTATTTTTCTTTATTTCTATTACCCCTCTCTCTACTTTATCCAAATTATCCTTAATCTCCTGTGTTATGCAATCAAATTCTTCCTGATTTAACGCATTCAGGATTTCATCCTGACATTTATTTATTTCCACATCTAACTCTTTTAGGTTTTCTATCCTTCTTTTAATAATAAGTTGCATAGTAGTGAAGGAAAAACCTTCCAACATACTGTGCCATTCTTCCATAAAGCCCATATGTTCCTGATCAAATGTGGGCATTTTAAAATATCGTAAACCTCTTGGGGTAATCTTTTCCCCTATATATTTTTCCAGTGTGGCTATCTCCCATTTTATTTTTAGTTCCTTTTGCAGGAGTTTATCCAATTTCTCACTGGTTTTATTGGGTTCAATTATTCTTTTATTGTTCTCTGGTCTCTCCACCCAGTTGGCAAATTCAATCGCCATTTCTCTATGTATGTTATTTCTTTTGTCAAATAGAGACATTTTCTCAAATAGCCGCCTTGTATATATAGGAAAGAGAATTATGTACAATTAGAAAATAGTAATATACTGGCGCTTTATCCAAAACCTATTTATCACACGTTATATAACAATATTCAAGTAATAGCTGCTATATCACCATGTGTAATCTTTCCTTATACACTAATCATAAACATATACATAAAACAAAAGGTGAAGCGCTACATACAGATCGAAATCCAATTCTTTTGTTGTTATTCTTTCAAAACAGTGATGTGTATATTTATTTCTGAAAGAGAAATTAAATGTTCATAGTGCAACACTGTAAATAAAGAATTATTACAATCGTAGCTCTATATATGGAACCACTCACATATTACTGAGCTTACGGCCAAGCTCAGGGGTATACGCATTCAGGTCCGTCAAGGCGACCTTTCCCTTTCTTGTATCACCAAAAACGACACCCACGTTGTGGCTAGAGCTCAAACGAAAGTATATATAGTGCAATATAGTCTAAAATCCGTATTGATATAGACAGTATGTGTATATATATACTCACAAGTGTGGAGCCTCCCTCTTAGGCTCTTTTTCAGCGCGTTGTGTAGTTAAGGACTACACTCCTATATAGCAGGAACCAATAGCCCAATAAAATTCAAATATTTATTTAGGTATACTGAATTTAAAATTCTAATGGCCAATTAGAATACATAAAAACAAAGTATGTATAAAAGTAATAGTTATAACAGTAATATAAATTGTATAACAACAATGGGCATAAAGGTGATGATATTAAAGTCCCCAGAACGCGTTTCGCCAAAAAACTATCGGCTTCATCAGCTAGGTCAATCTAATCCTCCTTCTATCTGGAGTCCTGCTATTATACCTTATCCTTGATTTTGAGCGGCGTCCAGCTGTCTTTTGGCGCGCTGGTATTACCTCCTTTCCTCGTTCGGTATTGTATGCGTTTCAAGCCTCCTTTTCGTTGCGGTTCACTTCCGCGTCTGACGTCATACGCCAATCTTGCGTTCTCCCTGTATGCATTTCAAGCCTCCTTTTCGTTGCGGTTCACTTCCGCGTATGACGTCACACGTCAGTCCTGCATTCTCCCTATTAAGTGTTCATTTGTATTCTTACCAGGGTTACAGGCATAGAGCAGAAATAACAATCTCGGGGGAAATCTCCATATTGCACAAAGTCTCCCCCCTCACAGAAAAACCGCACATTGATCCATACCATATAATAAAAAGAGATATATGAAATACACATAAAGCTATAATAATCTTCCCAATAAAAAGTCTCAGCAGCATACACAGTATATAATAAAAACAATAAAAAATGCTATTTAATTTAAGAAAACTGATTTTAGAAGTGCATATCCACATAAGGCAATAAATAATAAATAATTAATTAATATCTTCTCTACAATCTATTAGAGTTAAATCTAATAACTCTAAAAAAAAAAAAAAAAAAAGATGCTAATAGTTTTATTGAAAAGGCAAGTTGCCATTTTACTCCATGGTTGGAGAATGCCCCTAGAGGGCAATTTTTACGTATTAGGAGAAATTGTACAGATTTAGAGAATTATAATAAACAGTCAATGAAGATTAAACAGGATTTTTTAGAAAAGGGATATGGAGATAAAAAATTAGAAGAAGCAAGGGAACAAGTTAAGGAGATAGAACGAAATAAGCTCCTGAGATATCAAAACCGTATACATCAGAATAGGGAAGGAGTGCCATTCATTTGCAATTTTAGCACTGAAAATTTTAAGATTAGAAATATCATAAAAAGATTCTGGCCTATTTTACGCCAAGATCCAGTGTTAGAGGAAATATTACCGCCACAACCTCAGTTTATCCACAGAGGAGTAAGGAACTTACGAAGTATTCTTACATCCAGTTTTATTAAAGAAAAGAAAAGCAATGATACATTCTTTCAGCGAGAAAAAGGGTTTTTTGGCTGTGGATATTGTTTAGCGTGTAGGAGAACAGGAAATAAAAGAAGAAAAATCACACACTTCATGAGCAAAGAGAAGAAAGAATATGAAATTAGAGAAGGAATTACATGTCATACAAACAATGTCATTTACGTAATGCAATGTCCCTGTGGACTAAATTATGTGGGGAAAACGACTCGGCCACTCCATGTTAGGATCGAGGAGCATAGTAGAAATATAATTAAAGGAGGAGAGAATCATAGTGTACCCCTCCATTATAAAATACATCATAATCAATCTCCACTAGGTAGCCTATTTTTAGGATTAGTGAGAGTAGAAAAAGATTGGAGGGGAGGAGATTTTAATCAGAAACTCAGTAAAGAAGAGATGAAATGGATCTTTGAACTTAACACTCTCATCCCCTATGGTCTAAATTCTGAATTTGAAATCTGTCACTTTTTAAATTAAACTTTTTTTTTATTTTTTTTTTTTCTTCTAGAGTTATTAGATTTAACTCTAATAGATTGTAGAGAAGATATTAATTATTTATTATTTATTGCCTTATGTGGATATGCACTTCTAAAATCAGTTTTCTTAAATAAAATAGCATTTTTTATTGTTTTTATTATATACTGTGTATGCTGCTGAGACTTTTTATTGGGAAGATTATTATAGCTTTATGTGTATTTCATATATCTCTTTTTATTATATGGTATGGATCAATGTGCGGTTTTTCTGTGAGGGGGGAGACTTTGTGCAATATGGAGATTTCCCCCGAGATTGTTATTTCTGCTCTATGCCTGTAACCCTGGTAAGAATACAAATGAACACTTAATAGGGAGAATGCAGGACTGACGTGTGACGTCATACGCGGAAGTGAACCGCAACGAAAAGGAGGCTTGAAATGCATACAGGGAGAACGCAAGATTGACGTATGACGTCAGACGCGGAAGTGAACCGCAACGAAAAGGAGGCTTGAAACGCATACAATACCGAACGAGGAAAGGAGGTAATACCAGCGCGCCAAAAGACAGCTGGACGCCGCTCAAAATCAAGGATAAGGTATAATAGCAGGACTCCAGATAGAAGGAGGATTAGATTGACCTAGCTGATGAAGCCGATAGTTTTTTGGCGAAACGCGTTCTGGGGACTTTAATATCATCACCTTTATGCCCATTGTTGTTATACAATTTATATTACTGTTATAACTATTACTTTTATACATACTTTGTTTTTATGTATTCTAATTGGCCATTAGAATTTTAAATTCAGTATACCTAAATAAATATTTGAATTTTATTGGGCTATTGGTTCCTGCTATATAGGAGTGTAGTCCTTAACTACACAACGCGCTGAAAAAGAGCCTAAGAGGGAGGCTCCACACTTGTGAGTATATATATACACATACTGTCTATATCAATACGGATTTTAGACTATATTGCACTATATATACTTTCGTTTGAGCTCTAGCCACAACGTGGGTGTCGTTTTTGGTGATACAAGAAAGGGAAAGGTCGCCTTGACGGACCTGAATGCGTATACCCCTGAGCTTGGCCGTAAGCTCAGTAATATGTGAGTGGTTCCATATATGGAGCTACGATTGTAATAATTCTTTATTTACAGTGTTGCACTATGAACATTTAATTTCTCTTTCAGAAATAAATATACACATCACTGTTTTGAAAGAATAACAACAAAAGAATTGGATTTCGATCTGTATGTAGCGCTTCACCTTTTGTTTTATGTATACATTTGCAATAGTAGACAACCCAAGGTATTGCAAATGGGGTATGCTCGGTCTTTTTTAGTAGGCACTTAGTCACAAACACAGGCCAAAATTGGCGTTCAAATTAGTTTTTTGCATTTTTCACACACAAACAAATATTAACACTAACTTTGGCCAGTGTTTGCAAATGGTATGCCATCATGGGGGTAATTCTTATTCCAGGGCTACCATACGGTCTCAAAGGCAACATAACCAATCTAGCGAATTTCAATGTGAAAAAACTGAAAAATTTAACATACTTTATTTGACCCTGTAACTTCCCAAAACACCATAAATCCTGTACATAGGGGGTACTGTTTTACACATGAGACATCGCTGATTACAAATATGTGTATTTTATTGCAGTAAAAGTAAACAGTATTATGACATTCACAGTTAGAATGTCACATAGAACTACATTTTTTTTTTAATTATTATTTTCTCAGTTTTTTTATATTATATTCATATTAAATTATGTTCCATACCTAAATATTTGATGTTAAATGAAAGCCCTGTTTCCCCTAAATAAAATGATATATAATAAGTGTGGGTGCACATAATATGAAAGAGGCAACTTACGCCTAAACAGACATATAGCGCAAATTCAAGTTTTTGTTTACATTTTGTTTTGATCACAATGTGTGAATTTGGCTCGGTCCTTAAAGGGTTAATATAGTGGCTTTATCTGCTTTCTGGATTTTTGTTTATACTTGTATCCTGTGTCCATTCATGTGTTTTATAATCTATCCAGTATGTGTTCCTTTATGTATCTGTGTTAGTAAAGTCTGACTCTGTGAGTGTGTCTGTGTATATGCTAGTATGTTTATATGCATGTGTTCTAGTGTGCGTCTATGTATGTGTTTGAGCATTTATAAAAACACAAAGGGAATCTCAGATTAACAGAACAACTGTCCTGAGGGGTCCTATTATTATAATGGGGGGTTGGTATCCTCAATAAAGGAATCTATAAAACAGAGATTGTACACTGATCTGGCTCCCATCCCAACACACCGCTTAGAGTAGAGAGAGGCCACATATGAAGAATTTTTTGCACCCTATGCAACATCTACCCTTGGGCCAGTGTTCTGTGCTTTTGATTAG
>OW240919.1:33215173-33229164 GCA_933207985.1 Pelobates cultripes | reverse complement strand
CTAAGCCTTTTCCCCTACTTTCAGTCAGATGATTCCTGTATTTCACTTGACATTCATGCCACCTCTGATTTGCGCATGTGGCAGGAATTTCTCTTGAAATGGAATGGGAAGAGTCTGCTTATTCCATTACTGACTACTTATCCCCTTACAATTTTTGGCGATCAGTGGTTGTGGGGTTGTTGGCCTAACGAAGTGAAGTGTATTCCGAGGTTTCCTACCACTTCGGCCTTATTTGAACTTTACCCAATCGTGGCAGCAGCATTAGCGTGGAGTCCATTATGGTCAGGCCATGCAGTTAGATGTATTTCAGGTAACCTGACCACGTCACATAATTAATAAAGGTCATTCGGCATCTCTGTCCATAATGCGCTTTCTGAGGAAATTGACTTGGATTGCTGCTAACTATAATTTATTCTTGGCGTATGTCCATATTCCTGGCATTTATAATATAGCAGCTGATCATCTATCTCGCTCTAGGTTTCAGGAATTCCGCAGAGCTCTACCTGTTAGCTACCCCGGCACCATTGTCGCAGGACATAACATTGGACTAGAGCACCTGTTAGCTCATGGCCGGCACCTATCACAGCTGGCTCTTTCGGATAATATTAAAAAATCATATGACAGGGCTTTCTGCATTTTTAACATGTTTTTGAGAGAATGTTGTGTTGTAAATAAATATTCAATTGAAACTATTGTAGCTTTCACTTCTTTTTGCCACCTTAAACAATTATCTTACAACAAATAATTATTGCTTTATATCAAAGTATTGCTGGTAAGATTAGGCCTTAATCCCTCAAATTACTCAGGTCACTCCATTCTGAATTTGGGCGGCCTCCATGGTATCTAGCAAAAACATACCAGTACACATTATTAAAGCATTAGGATGATGGAAATCCTCCACTTACTCCAGATACATACCTCATCTCGCAAGGGAAATACGCAAAGCTTTCTGTAATATGAAAAGGTAATGGATGATATATGCTTGTTATTTGTAGGTTGAATAAATCCTGTTTGGTATACACATTTTTTGCCCTCTTTATTACAGGCCTATTGCATTAATAGTTCCGGCACACCACAACCAACTTTTTCTATATTTCTATATTGTACATGTTTGGTCTTGAAGTTTCTAACTTAATATGCTTTCATTATGACTTCTACGACCTGAAAACAAATTGTCTCTAAATACCTTTTTCAGTGGACAATTTAGCCTCCAGCACAAATGCATTTGACACCCTACACTATACTAAAACTAATCATTAATTCCAACACTACGCTAGCACTAACCATGCACTACCTTACCTTTTACACTAACACTAACCCAGATCTAAAATTATCTTGAAATATGAAAAATACACATTATAGAATGGTTGCGAGGTTCTGGAGACTTTTGTAAACCTACTTGATCTTGTAGTTTTTGATGATTGCTGGGGACCCCTTTGATTGCATTATTTGCCAATGATACATGGTTTACTGTTGTGTATCAAATATTTATGTATACACATACATACATACATACCTACATACACACGTAAAAAGCTTCCCTATTGAATAACTATCATCCAAATTTCATCCAATAAAAGGTCCAATTATTCAAAATAAAATCCTTAAATTCTTCCATTAAAAATGTATAGTGCAGATAAATATAATCTGTCTTACAGGCTATTTACTAAGCTAGAAATGGTTAGTAATTAAGTAATCACCTGTTTAGCAGGATAATGCAGTCTGCCACGATGCAAAAATTGTTCAGGAATCGTTTGAGGACCATGACAATGAGTTCAAGGTGTTGCCTTGGCGTCCACATGTGTGGCAAGAGCTGCGTGCGCATTCAAACAGTCCATAGGAACGCATTTCTCAATGCTTTCCTTTGGACGTCAGCGTCTTCTCACTGTGATTTTCACAGTGATTTTCACAGTGAGAAGCACGGAAGTGCCTCTAGCGGCTGTCAATGGATTAGTCCTATTGTCAACATAAAAGTTTCTCTGAAACTGATATGTTTACAGCTGCAGGGTTATCGCTTAATGGACCGGGCACCCAGACCACTTCATTAAGCTGAAGTGGTCTGGGTGCCTATAGTGGTCCTTTAAGCCTCAATGCATTGGAGCTGTTTTTGCAGCACAAGGGCAACCTACACAATACTAGGAATGTGCCTTTAAAGTGACTGATCAGTGTATGTCTCAATGCTTGAAGGTGTAAGAAAGGTAATATAGGAGTGTGAAGGAATTTAAATGCTGGAATGTGACCGTAAGGCCTGAAAAAACGGCTTGGACAAAATATGACTTAGAGTAAAAGAAATATGGTTGGGGGAATCATAGTATTTCAGGTGCAATGGCAATGACATGTGTAGGGAATTTGGTCTGAGACAAGGTGGTGAGAAATACAAAATGGGGCAGAACAATGTTGGACTGAGAGGCTTAAACATGTGCTTTGGGATTACTGAGTTTAAATGAATCAGGTTTTGTGACAGACAATGAGGGTGAGGGCTCTGTCACCCTCTAGTGTTTTTGGCATAATTGTAAAGACTCCACTGTATGTCCAGCGGCCAGGGGGCAGGCAAAAAGGTGGGATTTTCTTACTTAAACCTGTCTCTTGTGGATGCCACCATCTTGATCCACTGTATCCTCTATATACCCAGCTCAGTAAATGTATTTCACAAATATACTATCTTTATAAAATACTTTTTTTGGAGGGAGGGCGAATGATAGAGCCTCTTTAACCCCTTAAGGACCAAACTTCTGGAATAAAAGGGAAAATTGACATGTCGCACATGTCATGTGTCCTTAAGGGATTAAGTAAATATATTATTTTAGGTGACAGTGCCTGTCTGTTTTTAAATTATATTAAAATACATTAAACACTACCCAAAATGAGGTCTTTCAAGGCAATACAATTGTTTAATTTTAGCCAATCTTAGTCCCTGTACTGTTTTCACTGGAAGTGCTGAACGTATCTCATAAACCTGTTGATGAAAATAGAACCTGCAAAGGAGTAACAGCACTGTACTGCTTATTCCCAAACATGCAATGTTGAACTGATACTTTGCATATATTCATGAAACTTCATGTGTGAAACAGAACAGAGTAAAACAAACTAAAGCTAGGGTGGCATTGACCTTGTATTGGGCAATTATCAAAATGCAGCAGTAAAATATATTTAATATTAATCTTTCTGAGCACACAAGCACTCTATATGCTGCACACATTATGTTTTAAAAGACTTGCTACGAGCTATATGCTTCTTCTGTAATTAAAACCACAAAGTTTATAATATTTCAACTATGTAAGGCTCTAATAGCAGGAATATTGAATTGCAATGTAAATAAGCTTAAAGGGACACTATAGTCACCAGAACAACTACAGCTTGATGCAGTTGTTCTGGTGAGTATAATAGCTCCCTTGTGTTTACATTGCCCCTAGGGACATCTCCAAGTGGCCACTCCTCAGATGGCCACTGGAGGGGCTTCCTGGCTCAGGGCTGCACAGTAAGCAGCCCTGCCGTTCAGCGTCTCCACGCTCTGCATGTACACACTTAATTTTCCTCATAGATATGCATTGATTCAATGATGGCTAAAAATTGGCCATTTTGATGATGTCACACAGGGGGCGGGGCCAGTGCTGGCGCAGCCAGTGCTGGCAGACCCGCGCGGCGCTGGAAATAAGGGGAGTTTTAAACTTTTATAGGTGGGCTAAGGGGGGCAACTCACCTAAAAGGTGGGTTAAACATTATAGGTTCAGAGTACATGTTTGTATTCCTGACCCTATAGTGAACCTATTTTCACCTTTAACCTAAGACAGGTATTTGGTGTAACCTTTATTAGCTTAAAAGATATTTTGCAATGGAACCTGCTATAATGTGTTCAGCTCCTCCCAACAGCACTCTTATGATATCCGCATGTGCAGGTGTGTGCTACCTTTTTATGTAAATGTATACATTTTGAACATTATCAGTTTGGAGCTGCACCAAATATTGATAGCGAGTACATATAATTATTCTAATGGGTCAGTAAAAATTTTACAGAAGGGAAAGAGTGTAAATGTCTACAAACCAGTGGAGGCCTGTGTTGCTCCAAATAAATGTTTTATAGATAATAGATGGTTATAAAGATGAAAGGTTATACCAATTTATATTAAATCTACCTATAAATTTTACACACCGTGCCAGCACTAAGACACATAAAGCAGTCTCGCTCTTCTCAGGAAAGATCTTGAGAATAATTTAGTGGTGTTTCCTGTGCTGTCGTCAGCTCTTTTGTGTGCCGTTCCTCCACTTTACATTCAAAGACTGATTTCAACCTTCTTAGTGGCAAACAATGTTCGATACATCCTCAGCATTCATTAACAGTGTTACTATTATTTAATTGGAAATAATGGATGCCACTTATCACGTCACATTTTGTTTAAGCAAAACAAAAGTGTTACGATTTTAGCAAACAATTAACCTCCTTTGTTTATTAGCTTGTTGACACGGTAACTCAGATAGTGTGAGCACAATCATGCTCGTTTTCTCCTGTAAATGGGAGAGAGAATAGTAATGTTTTTATCCTGCATAATAAATTATGTGGAAAAAAAAGTTTAATTAATACAGGTCAAATGGGATTTATGTTAAATAGATTCCGAAATGTAAAACAATACAAGATTTCTTCGACGTCCTGGAAACCAATGTATTTTTTGTTAGGGAAATAGACATCTAAATTTCTAACAAAACAAATGTAAATGGTTGAGATGTTAAAAAATGGTAAGATAATTTGAAAAAGGTTGTGTGATCAGCGTGCAAATGTTGGAAGGCTTTGGACAAGTGCCCTTCTGTCTGCATTGCATGTTACAACAAAATAACAGGCGTCAAAAAGCTAAAACTTTTATGACAAGAATAAAAAGTTATCAGATACCAGTATGAAACACGAAAAAAAATCACAAGTCCTTATGGAATTTCTGTTACTGCCAGCTTTTACAGTTGTACTCTCTGAGTAAGCTTTCTAAATTTTGTTCTCCTAGCATAATACCACTCTTGCCATCTGTCCTCTTCACACAGCCATACAGAATTTGCATTGTGAGAGAGTTTCCATGCTGTCATACACCAGCAAGAAACTGTGTTTCATGCTTATTTAGCACTGAACATTGTGAGAGATACGTGAAACAATAGCTGCAATAAAGACAGTTAACTGTTTTAACAAAAAGTGAAACACGCGAGAATGAATGTCAAATGCAGGTTACTCAAGACGTGAGATATGGCATCTTGCAAACAGAGAGAAGTGCTAGGACTTGATTGGGCTTGCAGGAACTTACGGGGACCTGAATTGACATGTGGAATATACAAGGATGCATTGGGCCTGATAAGACTTATTTTTACCTGATATGATGTGCTGGGGCTATTTTAAACTGACAGATCATGCTAGTGCCTACTTGAACTTGATAGACTTGACTAGAGGGTATTGAGACGTCTTTGGCTTTATTAGAACTTCATAGCATACAAGGGCTTAAGAGGTCTTTTGGGACATCATTCTACTTATTTGAATTTGAGGGGACTTCATGGACATATTCTTATCTTTAGGGACATACATGGACATGTGGATCTTACCTATTTTTACATTAATGTGACATATTAAAGGATCACTATAGTGTCAGGAAAACTAAGCGGTTTTCCTGACACTATAGTGCCCTGAGGGTGCCCCCACTCCTCTCCTCCCCTGCTGACGTCAGCTCCCTCTGCCGACGTCAGCGGAGCCGATTGCGCATGCGCGGCCAGTGCCGCGCGCGCATTCAAAGTGTCCATAGGAAAGCATTTTTCAATGCTTTCCTATGAACGCTCTGTGAGATGGAGGCATTAAATGCCTCCAGCGTCACAGATGCACCTCTAGTGGCTGTCCGGAAGACAGCCACTAGAGGCTGGCTTAACCCTGTAATGTAAACATAGCAGTTTCTCTGAAACTGCTATGTTTGAATCTGCAGGGTTAAAACCTGAGGTACCTGGCACCCAGACTACTTCATTGAGCTGAAGTAGTCTGGGTGACTACAGTGTCCCTTTAAGAGTACCTGCTGGTATCTAAAAGGGCTTGATGGGTTTTATCAGGAGTCTTTAGAACTCTTTGAAACACAATGGAACATGTACAAATTTAGCAAGACATTAAGACATATACTGCCATTTCCTAAGACTTTCCTTTTCAAATATAGCATTAAACATACAATTTCTAAAATATTTTAGTTTAACTAAATGTAGGAGTACTAGAATCACTTTCTATGCAAAGATTAAAAGCGTTAAATAATAAACTTATGGTTTTATGTATCTAGTAGTTTTGGAGATTGGCTTCATTCTGAAATGCACTTCGTCCAAACGTGTAGTCAGCCAACTTGCTGAATTCTGAAATTTTTTGGTGATTAGGAATTAAGAATTCTGTTTGCCGTGCCTACTGCTAGTATTCACTGTCACTTAACACAGAATTTGAAACACCACAGGCACAGTATTACCTTCATTTTCAGGCTTCGCAAAATGTTTTGATCAAAATTACATTTTTTTGTGTCTGGAAAGAAATGTTTTTATCCAAAATTCTTACCAATTCAAAACGTTCTCATTTTCAGCCAAATTGATTCATGATATATATATATAAATATATAGCCTGAAGTCTGTTGATAGTTTATACAATGTTAAACAAAAATCTGCACACCAGTCAAACCATAAGACTTGCTTTTCCCACAGAAATCACAAATCTGCAGTGATGTTATTACCGCAAAGGATTCTGGGTGGGTATATGCAAATTAGTTTAACAAAGAATCACATTTTTGCCTCATTCCATTTTAAAAATGGATTCCTTTGAGTCTGTTTTTGCTGTATGCAACAGCTTTGAAACAATCCATGTGTGTGTGTGTGTGTGTGTGTTTGTGTTTGTTGTGAC
The DNA here is from genome assembly GCA_933207985.1 of Pelobates cultripes. Taxonomy (NCBI): domain Eukaryota; kingdom Metazoa; phylum Chordata; class Amphibia; order Anura; family Pelobatidae; genus Pelobates; species Pelobates cultripes. The sequence goes on along the minus strand of OW240919.1, from coordinate 33,222,281 downwards.
AATTGAAGAGAATGCATGTCGACTAATGTGTGATTTGCTGGGAATACAAAGTGAATTCAGATTTAGAATTTTTGGCCAAAATAGCCAAATTAGTTTCTAATATGGCTAATTTGGACTAAAATCTGATTGTCTTTGAATCCTTGTGGAGAGTCAAAAATGGATCGCAAGAGTATACTGAGAACGGGCAGCAGCTGAAATAGCCTGCCCTTCGGTCGGTACCCGCTCAGTTCTCAAGCTGATTTTTGCTCATCTTGTGCCATTACAGAGAGAACATATCTGAAGCATATCAGACTGGTCCCACCCATACGGGCAGTCCAGATCCGAAATGCCAGCAAGTTCTCTCTGCACGAGAGATACAGCAACCCCAGACGATCGTTTCAGCCTTGTTAGGCATCATCAGTGAGGCATAGCTGATATCTCCCTAGGCACCGTGAGCAAGGGGTCCACGTCTGGATTATCCCTTTAAACTTGTGGAGAGTCAAAAATGGGTCGCAAGAGAATACTGAGAACGGGCAGCAGCTGAAATAGCCTGCCCTTCGGTCGGTCCCCGCTCAGTTCTCAAGCTGATTTTTGCTCATCTTGTGCCATTACAGAGAGAACATATCTGAAGCATATCAGACTGGTCCCACCCATACGGGCAGTCCAAATCCGAAATGCCAGCAAGTTCTCTCTGCACGAGAGATACAGCAACCCCAGACGATCGTTTCAGCCTTATTAGGCATCATCAGTGAGGCGTAGCTGATATCTCCCTAGGCACCGTCAGCAAGGGGTCCTCTCTCGTGCAGGAGTATCTCTCATGCAGAGAGAACTTGCTGGCATTTCGGATCTGGGCTGCCCGTATGGATGGGACCAGTCTGATATGTTTCAGAGATGTTCTCTCTGTAATGGCACAAGATGAGCAAAAATCAGCTTGAGAACTGAGCGGGGACCGACCGAAGGGCAGGCTATTTCAGCTGCTGCCCGTTCTCAGTATTCTCTTGTGACCCATTTTTGACTGTCTTTGAATCCTTTTTACATTACTGACAATTCACAATTTATTGAAGAAGGATGATGGTGCACAGACCTTAAGAGAGTGTAGGTAGTTTGTTTCTAACTGTGCACTCACCCCAGCTTTTGAAAAACTACAAATCTCAATACTCCCATTTGAGCTAGTCTGGCAGAACATTTTGGTGATTATGTTTGGTGTTTTGGTATGGCTATGGAAGAGATTATACACTTCCTTCTAGCCATACCAGCAATGGATGCTGTGATAGGCTGAAAGCTGTCAGCTGACATGCTCAGCCAATAACAGCCAACAATTGATGCTCAGGCTAATGCTTCCTCATCAGCCCAAACAGCAAAAAAGGATTGGCTTGCTGAGGGCTCTCGTGAACTATTTATACTGCCTATATTGTCCCTTTGTGTTTTAGAGACTGTATTGTGGTTATTCGAATATAATATACTACTTCCTAACTTTTTAGAGACTACTTTGTATCTTATCATACAATATTTAATATTAGATATTAACACCACTATTATCACATACCATACATGTCAGAAAATATATAATTACAATCTCTGTTTGTGCATAATGCCTACATAAATACAAATTTGATATAGCATGGGCCACAGATACACACACGCACGCACGCACGCACGCACGCACGCAAGCAGGCCGGCACGCAAGCACGCACATACACTCTTTTTTATGATTTCCCCAGAGGCAGTACTTCTGCAAAGCACAGAAACAACAATTCTCAATTATTCTCAGAGCATAGCATTTGAAGCAAAAGCTTCAGTTTTATTTAACTGGCTTGATTTATAATTGATTGATTGATATTAAAAAAACATATCTCAAATTTCTTAAAGTGTGTTTACTAAATGCTTTATTCAATATGCAGACAGCTCAAGCTATACAGAGCAACACGCAGGGACCTAGCTGAATGTTTCAATTTTAATGTTATGCTCTGAGGATTATTGAGGGCTGCCATCTTACCCTTTTGTACTTTGCAGTAGCTCCAGACATAGAGGGATAGACCTTCCCAGTGGCAGCTTCTTCAAAGTGTGTTGTACTTGATATGCCTTGAATGTATTGTTTACACATGAACTCTAACACTGCTGTGAATTTCTTTCTACATTGAACGATTGAGGCTTGCACTGGTACTAGGAGGTCTGCTTTTGCATTTACTTGCAATGCCTTTCATTAGCATCTGTCCTGCTAATGATCAAACAATATTTATGCCATGAACAATACCCAGGACACACTGTGATATTTCTGCTTTCTTGATGATCGTGCAAATTCCATGCCATAAAACATCCACTTCACCATCACAGTTAAAACATCTGTTATAATCACACATGCCAATGTTAAGTTAAGTTATTTAAGCTCTCCTATGGTCATGCACCTGCACATCCTCTCTGTTCAAAGCTATCGGACATATCTGACTTCTTGTAACATTAATTCTGAGTATTGCATTCCTTTGATGAACTCAGTCAATTTCTATTTTAAAGTTTGTTTTTTTACTTGCTATTTTTTTTTTCATTTGTCCCAATCTCTGGAATCCATGACATGGATATCCAATAAGAATGTGCATTTCTGATATCCCATTGTTCTCTTATTTGCCTTCTTATTTGCCTCCTTAACAATGTTAAAGGACCACTATAGTCATCCAGACCACTTGAAGTGGTCTGGATGACTATAGCTCAATGAAGTGGTCTGGGTGCCAGGTCCCCCAGGTTTTAACCCTAAAGCTGTAAACATAGCAGTTGTCTTCCTGACAGCTGCTTGAGGCGCTTCCACGATGCTCAATGCGTAAATCGCATTTAACATGCAGAACGTCCATAGGAAAGCATTGAGTAATGCTTTCCTAAGGGCGGTTTGAATACTCACGCGGCTCTGGCTGCGCATGCGCATTCGGCTCCACTCAGGAGCTGACGTCGGAGGGGGAGGACAGTTCCTCAGCGCTGAGGGAGCCCGGCGCTGGATTAAGGTAAGTGGCTGAAGGGGTTATGACCCCTTCAGCCCAGTGGGAGGGGGGCCCTGAGGGTGGGGGAGACCTAAGGACTATATAGTGCCAGGAACACAAGTTTGTTTAATTATTTAATTAAACCCTGTCTTGCTATCGCAGTATCACTAACGATGGTCCGGTGTAATAACAGTCTTGCCACAATGTGTCTGCTTATTGGTTAGTCAGTACAACAAGCATGAATCATGAAATATCCACTTTGCCACATCCCACTGCAAAATGATTGATTATTTATACACCATATCATGGCATAATTGATTTTCACTTACTATGACACATTTAGTTACCCACTTAGTAATACGTACTCCTGAAAAATTCACATATTGATATACAGATGTATTTTGAATAATGTATTATGATAGAAGTTACTCCTAATTTTGCTGAATCGAAAGCCTATCTCTCCAAACATGTGTCAAATTTGTCCCGCCCTACACGCTACAATAATTGTTACTTAGTCTCTGAGTGTTATTAACAGTGGCATATCTCATTAGAAGACCTTACAAAAGACTGCTTTCAAATTATTCATGTGTATATTATAAAAATAAATAGAAAATATGACAGTTTGTATCCCATCTGACTTGCAAATTCATGGAGTATGATTTGTCACATTCTTTTGATTTTCTTCCGCGGTTATAAAGAAAAATGACTCTGTTAGTTATAAAAATCCAAGGACCAATGAGCTTGCTGCATTCTGCAGCCTTAGAACAGTTAAATGAGACTGTATAGAATTTACATTCTACAGGGTTTAGCTGGAACATTAAATTACTAATGAAATATTGATCAAGTGATTTTTATATACAAGTATACAGCACATAATCGATTGTCCACAAATGGACAGTGAATATTTAGTTTGGGTGAATAATCAATCTATCGTAAACTTGTTCATTTGAATGACCCACCAGAGTTTTGGTTATAGATTGATTAAGATTATCCATATTAGAGTCTGTTTTGCCTCTGTTTTGACAGATGATATAATATTGTGGGCTGGATCATTGACAATTAATACATTTTCACATATTTGTGATCTAAAGTTTTGAATAACTAATGTTCACAAGTTATATTCTGTAATATTTCTCTTGACACATCACATTACCATCCATAAAACTACTTCATGTCCTTAATGCTACTCTAAATCACTCTTACAGTGATACTTACATTGTTATTTGTGCAAGATGAATTATTGATGGTTTATTGGTACTATATTTATTAATTTACTGACGTAAGTGCTCTCTGTATATAGTAATACTCATCTGTTTGTTCCAGGGTATCTTGTATGATGGCATTAACTCGTTGGAACATTTGGAGAGATTTCTTCTTTGCCTTGCTTAATAATTTAGTATTTGTCAGACGCATTTCATTGTATGAACACAAAATGGCCTCATTAGAAGCCATTAGTAAATGAAGTGTATTATGACTGATGCTTTTCTCACCTTGGACTAATCTGGCTTGAGCAGTTTCGTGTGCTGCCAATATTATGTAATTATCACCTGCCAATGTTAAAAGGACACTACAGGAAGGAGTTGTTTTCAAGTTTACCAATATATATCATTAAAGGGACACACCAAACCCCTAAAGCACTCTTTCCCACTTTAGAAAAGTGCAGATTTCATCTGTCTGGGTTGCATGATTCCAGTTTTCAATTCAAAAACGTTTAGCCAATTGTGGCTGTAATTGTTTCTGTAATCAGAGTTCTCAGCATATCCCATCAATTCCATAAATCACTGCTAAGCAAGTTTTAGGGATACACAGTTCAGTTCTCAGCAGATGTCCAATTTTTGAGATAACATGAATAAACCATTTGGAATCTTTCTTTAATGTTTTTGAGTTTTGATTGTATCATGTATTTTATAAATATATAAATACATAAATAACTTTTCAATGGGTGCCATGATACCTCTGTTAATACACTATCTATGATGGATATCACTCACTCACTCACTCATGAAAACGGCAGAGGGGCTTGTTAGAAACATAAACAGGGCAGGTGCAAGGATTTTTGGGTACATAGATGAAGATGCATTTTTCTGCCCCCCATTCCCCCAAAAATACAATTTTCGCTTGTGTGCCTCTTAACTTTCCTTTTGTGTTTCTTATCCCCTCTTTTAAATGTCTTACCCCTCTTAGTGTATCTTATCTCCTATTTTTTCCCCATTGTGTGTCTTACACCTCCCTTGTGTATCTCTTTCAACCCTCCTTGTGTGACTCTTATCCCCCCTCTTTGTATCACTCTTACATCCTCCCACATTTTGTGTGTGTTACTCCTCCTAGCCCCTTTGTGTCTCTTGCTCTTTCCAGCTCCTTTGTGTGTGTATCTTTCACCCCCAGCCAATCTGTCTACCCCAGGCCCTCTGTGTGTCTCTTTATCCCCTTCTCAAGCCCCACTGTGTGTTTTCCACATCCAGCCCCTCCCTGTCCCTTAATGGTCCCCTCCCTTCCTTACCCCTTAGTATTCCTCTCCCCTCCCTCTCCTTCCCCTGTCCCTTAGTGTTTCTCTCCCCTCCCCTCCCCTCCCCCCCTGTCCCTTGGTGCAATCCCCACCCCCTTAGTGGTCCTCTCCCTTTCCTAGTGTGCCTCCTACCTCTCTTGTAGCGTGGCCAAGTGGAGTGGATCCCTGTACAGGAGCTTCAGTTTTCTGTACCTGGCCGGACTGCCAGGAAGTGCTCTCTCAGTGAGCACCTCCTGTCAGTCCAGCCGGGTACAGGAAACAGAAGCTCCTGTACCGTGCTCTTCTCGGCCACGCTATGCTCAGTGGTGTATACACACTGACAGTCACACACACTCAATGACAAACACACAAACGTCACTGACAGACACAGATTCACTGATTTGACACACACATTCCCCAACAGACACACTAGCAGAAACGCACTGTCACACACTCAATGAAAAACACACAGACGTCACTGACAGACACTGATCTGACACACACTCATTCATTGACAGACACACACTAATAGACAAACAAACTGATAGACACACAAACAATGACAGACACTCATTGAAAAACACACTGATAGTCACACACAGACTCAATTACAAACATACTCTCACTGATTTGACACTCACAAACAGATACTGACAGACACACACACACACTGACAAACTCCTACACTCACATGCACACACACTTACTCATAGACCCACTCATACACTTACAGACACACTCACACACACACACACACACTCACTAATTATTATTATTTTTATAATTAAAAATGTTCCACCTAGCCTCACTACCTGGAGAACTGGTGTGGATCTGTCCCTGTGGTCCAGGGGACTGCTGGGAGGGGTGTGGCTGCATTTAAATCAGAGACGGCGAGGGAGCTCTGATCTCCCTGCTCATATGACGTCATATTCCGCCTTCAGCGGCAACAACAAATGTCGTGTGAGGGAGCAGAGCAGGGAGATCAGAGTTCCCTCGCCACCTCTGATTCGACCACAGCCACACGACATGCCAGGGGATCCTTAATGTGGCCTTGTATGAGGGATCGCTTTCCTCCTGCCGATCACTGGAATATTGCATCCCCCAGAGCCGGTGCGCCCTGAGGCGGCCGCCTGTGACGCCTTAAGGATGCGCCGGTCCTGAACATAAAACATATCCATGTCATCAGCCAAAAGCGTAATCCATGAGACCTACTTTTCCTTCTAACGGTTTAAAGGTGAACCCTTATATGGAGCTCATTCTCTGTGGGGTTTCTGCCTTTTCATCCCTGTAGCATTTCTCATGACACCTGTCATATCAGTCTCTTTCTCTGTAAATCCTAATTCCATCTTTTGAATGTTGGCATAGAAGTTAAATAGCTGATTCACATATGTTTTTCTAGTTATACTTTGCCTGTACATATCCCCCGTTGAGTAAACCACTGCAACCCCATATCAGCAACTCTTTATTTTATTGTTTTCTTATGATATTGCTAGAACAGTATAAATAGGATGTTTATTGCTCAACAGAGCAATTTGCTTCCCCATGAGTTAAGCCTTGTGCAATATCTGAGTAGAATAGGGGAGAGTTGTTGATCCCTCCATCTGATGGTTGCAAAGCAGGATTAACCAAAGTGCAACCCTAGGAAACTGACTAGAACCCAGGGGTTAGACTAGGGCAC
>OW240919.1:33203568-33213622 GCA_933207985.1 Pelobates cultripes | reverse complement strand
GACACGCATCTCTCCATTGACTTGCCATTTTGGAGATGCTCTGACTCATCTTGCCGTGACTATTTGATCCTTGTCAAAGTCACTCATATCTTTTCGCTTGCCCATTTTTCCTACACATGAAGTTCAAGAACTGACTGTTCCATTGCTGCCTAATATATACCACCACCACTTGACAGGTACCACTGTATCAATATAATCAATGTTATTCACTTTACCTGTCAGTGGTTTTAATGAGTGGTTGACCAGTGTACACGTATAAATCCCTCCAGCCTAAAACTCAAGATTTAACTGTAACCAAAACAAAAACCCTCATTATTAGCCTAATATACATATTCCATATGCAAACCAACAATAAAACTGTCTGTTCACACTAATCTAAAAGACACACGCCCATAAATATTAGCACATACGTAAACTAAACTCCTTCACACCTAGACATCTTTGTTTTACATATATCACAATACCAAATAAATCATTAAGTGCACCTACACAAACAAAATATCTCCCATTTATCTCTTGCCAAAGACTCATATGTCAAAAACTACACCAATAAGCATCCCCAACAACCAATCCAGGACTTATCCCTTAAATTGCCTTACACAATAACCTTGAATACTTGCCTTCCATAATCCATATATCCTCTTGGTAAAATACAAATAAACTACCATATGTCAAGACTTTTTTTTTTTTGCCTTCTTTTAGATCAACAGCAAAAAACAAATGTGAGGAAGGCTGAACTTCATGGACGCAAGTCTCTTTTCAGCTATGAACTATGTAAACTATGTAAGACTTACCTCCGCCCAAACAGATGCATGCGTGAATAATGAGGGCACACTGCAGCCTCTGAACTCTGATCGCATCACGTCTCCCAGGCAATGAAAGACGCTTGAGAGACATGCATGATGATTCCATGCCACAGGACATCCTTGTGGGCGCAGCTGAAACGAGTTAACAAGCACATTACCAATGGCAACCCCTGATGACTGGCAGCCCCATACACCTATAGAATATTTTGAAAACATGTCAGTATGGGTGTGTCTTTAGTTTGTCACCATATTTGAACTGAGAACAGCTGAGCTACCATTGCTCAGTTGTTCTGTGCTACTTCCCTGCAAAACTATATTTGGCCTGCCCCTCCATTTCTGAACCTGCTGCCTGAATATTTTACTATAGAACTGCCTGACCTTGCCATTGCCTTGCCCCTTCCAGATTTGTCTGGCTTTGACTTTATTTTATTATTTTTTTGTCTACTGTTACATGTACTGCACTTCAGGTTTCATATTACCAATGTGACACTTTACATGCATGACAACACCTTGTCTCCAAACTCAAAAACATATATCAAACACATCCATAACCATAGCCCCATACACCAATAGACATCATTCACAATATCAGGGGCAAGGCAAAGTCTGACCTTGCCTTTGCCTTGCCCCTGACAGATTTGCTTGCCTTGGACTTTATTTTATATATATTTTTTACTGTTACAAGTACTGCACTTCATGTTTCATATTACCAATGTGACACTAACAACTGAGCTCACATGAAACCCGCAGACTTGGCTGAGACTATTCAAGTCACGACTCACCAAATGTTGGTGCTCAGTCAATCTGTGTAGGAGTTACAACATAGACAAGCACAACTGCATCCCCAGATCAGAAAACTGCCACACCACCTTCCGGTCCTATGTCTATTGCTTCTTCTGATGACCCTCATGCTCCTGAATCTGCTGTGCTCATGCCAGAACACTTCATACAAGGGTTTTATGATGGATTGTATGCTGATGTTCACTGTTAATCCTCATACTTATAACATTATTATGTCAAGGTCAGAACCGTTCTGGCTGGTGAACCCCATACATGGGCACATCACCTGCTACACACGCAGAATTCTATTTTAAATTTAAATACTTATGACTCTTTTTTTTCTGCATTTGATGCATTGTATGATAATCCCAACCGTCAATGCATTGTATGATGATCCCAACTTGTCAATGCCCAAGCTGCCATCAGAGCACTCAGACAAGGGAAAAAAACGGTTGAAGCTTATGCTCTAAAGTTCAAAAGTATTGCTATCAACAGTGGCATACATACCGGGGTTGCAGGGGTCGCGGCTGCGACCATGCCTGGCCCACCAGGGGGCCCGGCTGCCCTGCAACCGGGTATGTACACCAGTGTGGCCAGCCTCTTCTCCTGGGGGGCCCTGGTGTCACCGGGCAGCCGGTCCTGCAGGCGTGCGAGGGAGCACTCTCCCGTGAGTGCTCTCTGCCCAGCTGCCTCGCGTGCACCGCACTGATGCCGGAGCCGGAATATGACATCATATTCCGGCACCGCATCAGTAAGCGGTGCGTGAGGGAGCTGGGCAGAGAGTGCTCAGGGGAGAGTGCTCCCTCATGGGCCCACAGGACAGGCCACCCAGCAGCACCACTGGACGGTAGGGAGGCTGGGGGATTAAATTTTTATAAAAAATGTGTTTTTGTATGTGTGTTAGTGTTAGAGTGTGTGTGTGTGTGTTATTGTTAGTTTTTGTGTCAGTGTGTGTTACTGTGTGTGTCTGCTAGTGAGTGTCAGTGAGTGTGTTAGTTTGTGTGTCAGTAAGTGTGTGTGTGTCAGTGAGTGTGTTACTGTGTGTGTCTGTTACTGAGTGTGTTAGATTGTGTTTGTCTGTTAGTGAATCTGTTTGATGTCTGTTAGTGAGTGTGTGTTTGACAATGAGAGTGTATGTTTTGTAAGTGAGTGTGTATGTGTGTCTGTCTGTCAGTGAGTGTGTGTATATATGTATGTCGCTGAGTGTTTCTCTGTCAGTAAATGTGTGTGTCTGTTAGCTAGTGTGTGTGTCTGTTCGTGAGAGTGTGTGTGTGTTTAAAACGCCTCCAGCACTTACCTTTCTCCAGCGCCGGACTCCTTTGGCGCTGGGGATCCCTCCCCCCGATCCGCCTCTCAGCTTCGAACGCAGTTGCGCGGCAAGAGCCGCTCATGCATTCAAACCGCCTATAGGAAAGCATTACTCAATGCTTTCCTATGGACGTCCAGCGTCTTCTCACTGTGATTTTCACAGTGAGAATCGCAGAAGCGCCTCTAGTGGCTGTCAGTGAACCCTCAGTGAAACATAGCAGTTTCTCTGAAACTGCTATGTTTTCAGCTGCAGAGGGACCTGGCACCCAGACCACTTCATTAAGCTGCTGTGATCTGAGTGTCTGTAGTGGTCCTTTAAGTGTGTGTGTATCTGCATGCACTGGCGTACATACCGCGGTCGCAGGGGTCGCAGCCCTGCAATCCTTGCAACCAGGTGCCTGCCGCCATATGTTGCTGCCCTGGCCTGTGCAGATTAAGCGCGGGGGGGGGGGGGCCCCACAGATCTATTTTCGCACCGGGGTCCTATGGGTCGTGTGTACGCCACTGGCTATCAAAATATGTTGGAATGAAATAACCTTCATATACCAATTCAGAATAGGTCTCAATTAATCCCTAAAGGATGCATTTGCCAGAGTGGATGTTCCCACCTCCCTGGAGGAATGTATACAACTATTCATAATTGAATCTGTGATTCTGAGAATGCAGGCAAAAAAGAGCGACCTCCATGTCCTCATTCCCTCCGTCTTCTAATCTTCAGCAGGGACTCCCTTGCTTGCCACAGAGGAACCCATGCAAATTGGCTTTGTAAAAGAGACTCTCCATCCTGAAGAACTCACCAGCAGAAGAAACAACAGATTATGTCTCCACTGTGGCAAGCCAAACCATGTGGTCAAGACCTGTGTGCATTAAAGTTGTGGATGGTAGTCCTTTGAAATCTGGACTTGTTACCAAAGAGACCTCTCCTGTTGTTGTTACTATTGGTACCTGTCATGAGTAGATATTACATTTTGACCTGGTAGACTCACCTCTGTTTCCTGTAATATTTGGGTTGCCATTGTTGAGAGCTCACAACCTGCTCATTTGTTGAAATGGAGGCAAGGCACCATTGAATTGCCCCATTGTCAACAGAAGTCTCTGACAAGATCATATCCAGTGAAACTCATTAACACCATCCTTGATGCTCATAAAAGGTGTCCTGTTATCCATCTCCCTTCTGCTTACATGAACTACAGTGAAGTGTTTGATGAAAAGAGTTTCTACTAGCTTCCCCCACATATGACTGTCCTATTGATATATTTCCTGGAGCATCTATCCCTTTTGGACCTATATAGTCCTTTTCAGTACCTGATTTAAAAATGGTCCAAAGGTGCTCAAAAGGGTTTTCATCAAGTCATTACAGCACCTATCCTTATGCTACCTGATACTATTAAACCATATTTTTTAGAAATAGACGAATCAGACATTTCCACCAGAGCTGTATTGTAACAGAGAGGTGTGAAAGATGACCACCTGCATCCTGTTGCCTTCTATTCCAAAAGTCCTGCTTGAATCAACTATGACATAGGGGACAATGAACTCCTAACCATTAAACAAACTTTGGAAAAATGGAGAAATGTATTAGAGGGCGCCTTTAATCCTATCATCATTTATACAGCTCACTATAACCTTGAAGATCAGCAAGTAGAGCTGTCTCAGACAAGTAAGGTGGGACCTGTTCTTTTCTCACTTCCAGTTTTACATTACATATCGGCCGGATTCAAAGAGCAGAAAGGCAGATGCCTTGTCTTGTATTCTTTGCCAAACAGACACTCTTGAATAGTCCCCTAAAATAATAGTATAAGAAGCAAACCCTGTCTCTTCTACTGTACAAAATAAAAAGACTATCACAAAATGCCATCATACCCGAACCTAAATCAATGTCATGATTTTACAATGTTTGATCATAGAGGTTAGAGACAGACCTATAATGTAGTTCAGTGATCCTTCTGGCGGTTATCCATGCAGAAAGATATACGTGAATATGTGAAGGCATGTTCTGTGTATTGCAATTCCCCAAATCCTCTTGTTCACTAGGTTGGTTTAATGCAACCATTACTCAGTCCTGTTCCTTCATGGTCACAGATCTCTGTCGACTTTATTGTTGAACTACCTGTCTCTCAGGGATATACCTCTATATCAACATCTATGTCAACTACCACTATATGTATATATAGTGGTAGTTGACAGAGTAACAAAAATGGCTCACTTCATCACAACAAAGGAACACCAACCACCAAAGAGAATACTGTATTGTTCCATAGACATTTGTTCAAGTTGCATAGTGTGCCTGAATCCATCCTTTCAGATAAAAGTCCCCAATTTACTTTGAACTTTTGGGAATCATTCTGTAACCTCCTGCAAATCCTGGTTCGTCCACTGCCTTCCACCCACAGATCAATGGTCAAACTGAAAGAACCAGATACTTGAACAATACATCAGATGCTACACCACTCACCTGTAAAATGACTGGTATGGGCACAACAGAATTTGCATACAATAACAGTTTACACTGTTCTCATGATAAGTCTCCATTTTCCGTGAACTATGGTTATCATCCAGTCATGCTCCATGATCAACCCATCACATGCCCTCTGTCTGACGTTGAACAGTTCACCTGTAACCCCTAAATGAGATTTCAACATGCTAAAACATCCTACAGGAAACACAACAGAAATACAAAAGCAATGCCAACAAGAAACGCAGACCAGCTATTGTCTACCATGTAGGGCAAAAAGTATGGTTATCAACCAGGCACTTAAGATTACCTTGTCCAAGAAACTTAGGCTAACATTTGTGGGTCCATACCAAACAGAGACTGTACTATCTTCAGTAATGGTGTGATTACAGTTGCCATCCACTCTGCAAATACATCCTGTATTTCATGTATCATTGTTAAAACCATATGTGCCTCACAGATTTTCCACTCTAAATCCTCCTCTTCTAGGTCCTATCCAAGTCAATGGTGAAAAAAAAATATGAGGAGGCTAAACTTCTTGATTCCTGGTTTAATCGTGGCAAACTTCAGTACCTCATCCACTGGAAAAGATACTGGGAGCCATCCACCCATGATTCATTCTTTCCACTGCAGTCATCCTGGATGTCCTGTTCCTCTACACCTCTAGAGGATATGTATTAGCGGGTATTCTCAAGATTTTCTTCCGTTCCCTTGCTGCTCCGGCGGCACCTCACCTCTGAGTTGAGGCCACCCAAATGAATTTATGCACTAATGCTGGGGGCAGGCCACCTAGGTAGCGAAAGACACTTGGGGGTTATGTACGATTGCTCCAAGCTGCAGGACAACCATGTGGGCGCAGCTGGAATGACTTAACAAACACATTATCTTTCATAATTAAAAAGGGGATAGGTTTTTAGCATGTATTATCCAAATATGAAGGCATTTTGAACACCCAAACCAGTGTCTCTCTTACCTGGCCATTAACACGCAGTCAAGAAGATAAACTAGGGAGCAGCGCTTTGTAGGAGTCCTCAAAAGCAAGATGGCATGCAAAGGAGGAGAAACAATAAAAAATATATAGTGTAGTATATCCAAACTTTCACTTGAACAGACAAGAGGAAATAGGAAATACAATTACAGTGTGAGGAGCTGACTATTAGCTCCAATTGTAGCACTTTATAGAACCAGGTCCTAAAGGCTCTATAAAAGGTGAGCAATATATATTTATTTACATTGCACTTTCACTATTTAGAATTTACTTCACTAGAAGCTTCTTTCTTCTGTTTTCTGCTTTTTTGCACCTGACCAAAAGATAGAAGAGGGCCAGTGTCCCCTGAGAACACACCTGCCTATGAGATCTGAGCCTGTCCCTAATTGGCTCTTCTCCACATGATTGTGTTATATATATAACTAATACACTCCATCCAACTATAATATTACACTACATTGATTTCTCTTTTATCTAGTTTTGCTGCTAGTTATATTCCTTGTTATAAAAGGAGTAAGTGTTTTATATAGCGCTCCACTTTAGACATTGGTGGTAGTTTAAGTTTAAGGTCATCCTATATTTTGTAGGCTCGTGTGTTGATCTAGAGAGAAACTCACACTTGTGTAGCTGCTGATATACCACATATTATTCTTATAATAAGCACCTGCACTTTGGCTTCTTCTAATGTAGAAAAAATAGTTCATCCTACAGTAATTCTGGTTCATAAATAGTCTTGCAAGAATATGTGATGGACAGTTTGTTTAATCTCAACAAATTTCTTAATAGGTTTGCTAATACATGATTCCTTGGCTAATTCCTTGATGCAGAAACAATTTCCATTTATAGATTCCACCTCATTCTTTTACTAGAACCAAGCTGGCTTCTGTTCCCCAACAGAACAGTGGGTAGCTAAAATTCAGGCAATATCTCTTTCAGTATCACAGCACCATAGCTCAGAGGTCGCCAAAAAGCACAATCAGAGCAATAGGTGGCCACTACCGCCTATATTTTTATACAGGGAAACAATTTTAAGCCCATTAAGAACGGATAATGAAGTGATAATTAGAAAGGATCTATAAGAATTCACCAAGCAAACATTTCTATTTTTTACTTCTCAGTGAAAAGTTTAAATGAGTAAGCTATTTTTTCTGTACCATGTACACAAGCAGGATAAGCAATATGTCAACTAACAAAATAGTATCTGATGACATCCTACTGAATTACATTATTATTTTTTTTCATTTATTGTTATAGATTTTTTAAAATCAAAAGAAGAGATATAGGAAAGAAAAAGGAAAAGCATGTGGGTCAGTACAATCTGTTGATTGTTGAAAAGTCATACTACTACATAAAATGAAATATAGAACAGTAAGGGTAGAAGTATGGCAGACTCCATAGAAACAGGTGGTGTGGCTTGCATTATGTTCAAACAGATACGCAATGGAAGAAAAACATCAAGAGGGTTCATTTACATCCGTAGGTGGGACATCTCCTCAAATAAACCCTTTGTTCCACAACCACTTTAGCCATTGACATACCAGTCTCAGGACCCAACCTAATAATAGTCTATTAAAATGTGGGATATTCATTATCTTTTCTGGTGAGGAGCCTCCGAGTTGTTAAACAGCAGGTCCAGCTTTAGTCGATATGGATCTAACTTTTTCTTTTTGGAAAGTGTTTTATATATGATTTAATTTTTGTTTAGGGTCAACAGTTTAAACAATACTTAAATAGGGAATATAACCCGCTTACATTTTTTAAATGTGGTCACTGCATTTTATTTTGCTTTTGTGTCCTCCTATCTTCTACATTAGGTACTTGGCAACCAACTAGGCTGTGACATACGTATTTAGTCAGCAATGTACTTGATATGCTGTCCAATTTTATATTAGTCACACATGTGCAACATTTACTCCATCTTATATAATTCTGAAACGAGGCAGTATTTTGTCCATTGATATAGTGTATTGAAAATTGTTAAAAATTGCTTCTCATATTTTGAATGCCATTTAGATGCCTTAATAAAAAAGTACAACTTTAAAAAAGATTAGTTTAGGAAAACGTTACTCTATAATTTTAACCCCTTAGAAACCGTTTTTCAATTTTCTTACCGTCAGTGGTGTATCCTGGTTTTGTGCTGCCCTAGGCAGGACAAAACTCAGGCGCCCCCCACCACCCCCCGCGCCACCCCCCCCAAGCCTTCTAAATACACACACACACACACACATTCACTGACAGATACGCATACACTCGCTAACAGAAACACACACACACTAACAGACACACTCACACTCACTAACAGACACAAACTCACTGACACACACACTCACAGGCAAACACACTCACACTAACAAACACACACACATTAACAGACACACACTCACAGGCAAACACACTCACACTAACAGACACACACAGTCAGACACACACACTAACAGACACACACACACACACACACTAACAGACACACACACACTAACAGACACACACACACTAACAGACACACACTCACAGGCAAACACACACTCACTAGCAGACACACACACACTCACTGACACACAGTCAGACACACACATACACCCTAACAGACAAACACAGTCAGACACACACTCACTAGCAGACACACACTAGCAGACACACACACACACACACTCACACAGTCAGACACACAAACACTAACAAACACACACACATTAACAGACACACACTCACTGACACACACACTCACAGGCAAACACACTCACACTAACAGACACACACATAGTCAGACACACACACTAACAGACACACACACACTAACAGACACACACACACTCACTAGCAGACACACACACTCACTGACACACAGTCAGACACACACATACGCACTAGCAGACACACACAATCAGACACACACTAACAGACACACACTCACTCATTAGCAGACACACACACACACTAACAAACACACACACATTAACAGACACACTCACAGACATATGCACACACTTACTCACATTAACACATTTTTTTTTATTTACTCCCCCCAACCTCCTTACCTTTGGGAATGCTGGGGTGGGGGGGTTCCCTCTCTCCCTGGTGGTCCAGTGGCTGATGGTCGGGCGGGCGACTGGCAAGGGAGCACTTCCTCTGAGCTGACTGCTCAGCTCCCTCGCGCGCTGCTGAGTGAGGCTGGGAGCCGGAATATAACGTCATATTCCGGCTCCCAGCCTCACTCTGCGGCGCGCGAGGGAGCTGAGCAGTCAGCTCAGAGGAAGAGCTCCCTCGCCAGCCGCCCACCCGACCATCAGCCAGCGCCGCCCAGCGCCCAGCATGTCTGTTAGCTGCGAGGCTAACTAGACATTTGTCCTGGCCATTTGGGGGGCGGTGTTTTTGCCGCCCCCTGGAAAATGCCGCCCAAGGCAAATGCCTTGTTTGCCTCGCGGCTAAAACGCCCCTGCTTACCGTTAAGGACCAGGGCTGTTTTTACATTTCTGAGGTGTTTGTGTTTAGCTGTAATTTTCCTCTTACTCATTTACTTTATCCTGCTGCTCTATTACATTGTCTCCCTACCTTTAAGTCATCTGAAATAATTACTACTAAATCCCTTTCCTCAGATGTTGAGGTTCGAACTCTATCAAATATTCTGTACTCTGCCCTTGGGTTTTTACATCCAAGATGCATTATCTTACACTTATCCACATTAAATGTCAGCTGCCACAGCTCTGGCCATTTTTC
>OW240919.1:33043241-33197795 GCA_933207985.1 Pelobates cultripes | reverse complement strand
AACCACAATACAGTCTCTAAAACACAAAGGGACAATATAGGCAGTATAAATAGTTCACGAGAGCCCTCAGCAAGCCAATCCTTTTTTGCTGTTTGGGCTGATGAGGAAGCATTAGCCTGAGCATCAATTGTTGGCTGTTATTGGCTGAGCATGTCAGCTGACAGCTTTCAGCCTATCACAGCATCCATTGCTGGTATGGCTAGAAGGAAGTGTATAATCTCTTCCATAGCCATACCAAAACACCAAACATAATCACCAAAATGTTCTGCCAGACTAGCTCAAATGGGAGTATTGAGATTTGTAGTTTTTCAAAAGCTGGGGTGAGTGCACAGTTAGAAACAAACTACCTACACTCTCTTAAGGTCTGTGCACCATCATCCTTCTTCAATAAATTGTGAATTGTCAGTAATGTAAAAAGGATTCAAAGACAGTCAAAAATGGGTCACAAGAGAATACTGAGAACGGGCAGCAGCTGAAATAGCCTGCCCTTCGGTCGGTCCCCGCTCAGTTCTCAAGCTGATTTTTGCTCATCTTGTGCCATTACAGAGAGAACATCTCTGAAACATATCAGACTGGTCCCATCCATACGGGCAGCCCAGATCCGAAATGCCAGCAAGTTCTCTCTGCACGAGAGATACTCCTGCACGAGAGAGGACCCCTTGCTCACGGTGCCTAGGGAGATATCAGCTATGCCTCACTGATGATGCCTAATAAGGCTGAAAAGATCGTCTGGGGTTGCTGTATCTCTCGTGCAGAGAGAACTTGCTGGCATTTCGGATCTGGACTGCCCGTATGGGTGGGACCAGTCTGATATGCTTCAGATATGTTCTTTCTGTAATGGCACAAGATGAGCAAAAATCAGCTTGAGAACTGAGCGGGGACTGACCGAAGGGCAGGCTATTTCAGCTGCTGCCCGTTCTCAGTATTCTCTTGCGACCCATTTTTGACTCTCCAAAAGTTTAAAGGGATAATCCAGACATGGACCCCTTGCTCGCGGTGCCTAGGGAGATATCAGCTATGCCTCACTGATGATGCCTAACAAGGCTGAAATGATCGTCTGGGCTTGCTGTATCTCCCGTGCAGAGAGAACTTGCTGGCATTTCGGATTTGGACTGCCCGTATGGGTGGGATCAGTCTGATATGCTTCAGATATGTTCTCTCTGTAATGGCACAAGATGAGCAAAAATCAGCTTGAGAACTGAGCGGGGACCGACCGAAAGGCAGGCTATTTCAGCTGCTGCCCGTTCTCAGTATTCTCTTGCGATCCATTTTTGACTCTCCACAAGGATTCAAAGACAATCAGATTTTAGTCCAAATTAGCCATATTAGAAACTAATTTGGCTATTTTGGCCAAAAATTCTAAATCTGAATTCACTTTGTATTCCCAGCAAATCACACATTAGTCGACATGCATTCTCTTCAATTGTCACAACAAACACAAACACACACACACACACACACATGGATTGTTTCAAAGCTGTTGCATACAGCAAACACAGACTCAAAGGAATCCATTTTTAAAATGGAATGAGGCAAAAATGTGATTCTTTGTTAAACTAATTTGCATATACCCACCCAGAATCCTTTGCGGTAATAACATCACTGCAGATTTGTGATTTCTGTGGGAAAAGCAAGTCTTATGGTTTGACTGGTGTGCAGATTTTTGTTTAACATTGTATAAACTATCAACAGACTTCAGGCTATATATTTATATATATATCATGAATCAATTTGGCTGAAAATGAGAACGTTTTGAATTGGTAAGAATTTCGGATAAAAACATTTCTTTCCAGACACAAAAAAATGTAATTTTGATCAAAACATTTTGCGAAGCCTGAAAATGAAGGTAATACTGTGCCTGTGGTGTTTCAAATTCTGTGTTAAGTGACAGTGAATACTAGCAGTAGGCACGGCAAACAGAATTCTTAATTCCTAATCACCAAAGAATTTCAGAATTCAGCAAGTTGGCTGACTACACGTTTGGACGAAGTGCATTTCCGAATGAAGCCAATCTCCAAAACTACTAGATACATAAAACCATAAGTTTATTATTTAACGCTTTTAATCTTTGCATAGAAAGTGATTCTAGTACTCCTACATTTAAACTAAAATATTTTAGAAATTGTATGTTTAATGCTATATTTGAAAAGGAAAGTCTTAGGAAATGGCAGTATATGTCTTAATGTCTTGCTAAATTTGTACATGTTCCATTGTGTTTCAAAGAGTTCTAAAGACTCCTGATAAAACCCATCAAGCCCTTTTAGATACCAGCAGGTACTCTTAAAGGGACACTGTAGTCACTCAGACCACTTCAGCTCAATGAAGTAGTCTGGGTGCCAGGTACCTCAGGTTTTAACCCTGCAGATTCAAACATAGCAGTTTCAGAAAAACTGCTATGTTTACATTGCAGGGTTAAGCCAGCCTCTAGTGGCTGTCTTCCGGACAGCCACTAGAGGTGCATCTGCGACGCTGGAGGCATTTAATGCCTCCATCTCACAGAGCGTTCATAGGAAAGCATTGAAAAATGCTTTCCTATGGACACTTTGAATGCGCGCGCGGCACTTGCCGTGCATGCGCAATCGGCTCCGCTGACGTCGGCAGAGGGAGCTGACGTCAGCAGGGGAGGAGAGGAGTGGGGGCACCCTCAGGGCACTATAGTGTCAGGAAAACCGCTTAGTTTTCCTGACACTATAGTGATCCTTTAATATGTCACATTAATGTAAAAATAGGTAAGATCCACATGTCCATGTATGTCCCTAAAGATAAGAATATGTCCATGAAGTCCCCTCAAATTCAAATAAGTAGAATGATGTCCCAAAAGACCTCTTAAGCCCTTGTATGCTATGAAGTTCTAATAAAGCCAAAGACGTCTCAATACCCTCTAGTCAAGTCTATCAAGTTCAAGTAGGCACTAGCATGATCTGTCAGTTTAAAATAGCCCCAGCACATCATATCAGGTAAAAATAAGTCTTATCAGGCCCAATGCATCCTTGTATATTCCACATGTCAATTCAGGCCCCCGTAAGTTCCTGCAAGTCCAATCAAGTCCTAGCACTTCTCTCTGTTTGCAAGATGCCATATCTCACGTCTTGAGTAACCTGCATTTGACATTCATTCTCGCGTGTTTTCACTTTTTGTTAAAACAGTTAACTGTCTTTATTGCAGCTATTGTTTCACGTATCTCTCACAATGTTCAGTGCTAAATAAGCATGAAACACAGTTTCTTGCTGGTGTATGACAGCATGGAAACTCTCTCACAATGCAAATTCTGTATGGCTGTGTGAAGAGGACAGATGGCAAGACTGGTATTATGCTAGGAGAACAAAATTTAGAAAGCTTACTCAGAGAGTACAACTGTAAAAGCTGGCAGTAACAGAAATTCCATAAGGACTTGTGATTTTTTTTCGTGTTTCATACTGGTATCTGATAACTTTTTATTCTTGTCATAAAAGTTTTAGCTTTTTGACGCCTGTTATTTTGTTGTAACATGCAATGCAGACAGAAGGGCACTTGTCCAAAGCCTTCCAACATTTGCACGCTGATCACACAACCTTTTTCAAATTATCTTACCATTTTTTAACATCTCAACCATTTACATTTGTTTTGTTAGAAATTTAGATGTCTATTTCCCTAACAAAAAATACATTGGTTTCCAGGACGTCGAAGAAATCTTGTATTGTTTTACATTTCGGAATCTATTTAACATAAATCCCATTTGACCTGTATTAATTAAACTTTTTTTTCCACATAATTTATTATGCAGGATAAAAACATTACTATTCTCTCTCCCATTTACAGGAGAAAACGAGCATGATTGTGCTCACACTATCTGAGTTACCGTGTCAACAAGCTAATAAACAAAGGAGGTTAATTGTTTGCTAAAATCGTAACACTTTTGTTTTGCTTAAACAAAATGTGACGTGATAAGTGGCATCCATTATTTCCAATTAAATAATAGTAACACTGTTAATGAATGCTGAGGATGTATCGAACATTGTTTGCCACTAAGAAGGTTGAAATCAGTCTTTGAATGTAAAGTGGAGGAACGGCACACAAAAGAGCTGACGACAGCACAGGAAACACCACTAAATTATTCTCAAGATCTTTCCTGAGAAGAGCGAGACTGCTTTATGTGTCTTAGTGCTGGCACGGTGTGTAAAATTTATAGGTAGATTTAATATAAATTGGTATAACCTTTCATCTTTATAACCATCTATTATCTATAAAACATTTATTTGGAGCAACACAGGCCTCCACTGGTTTGTAGACATTTACACTCTTTCCCTTCTGTAAAATTTTTACTGACCCATTAGAATAATTATATGTACTCGCTATCAATATTTGGTGCAGCTCCAAACTGATAATGTTCAAAATGTATACATTTACATAAAAAGGTAGCACACACCTGCACATGCGTATATCATAAGAGTGCTGTTGGGAGGAACTGAACGAATAATAGCAGGTTCCATTGCAAAATATCTTTTAAGCTAATAAAGGTTACACCAAATACCTGTCTTAGGTTAAAGGTGAAAATAGGTTCACTATAGGGTCAGGAATACAAACATGTACTCTGAACCTATAATATTTAACCCACCTTTTAGGTGAGTTGCCCCCCTTAGCCCACCTATAAAAGTTTAAAACTCCCCTTATTTCCAGCGCCGCGTGGGTCTGCCAGCACTGGCTGCGCCAGCACTGGCCCCGCCCCCTTTGTGACATCATCAAAATGGCCAATTTTTAGCCATCATTGAATCAATGCATATCTATGAGGAAAATTAAGTGTGTACATGCAGAGCGTGGAGACGCTGAACGGCAGGGCTGCTTACTGTGCAGCCCTGAGCCAGGAAGCCCCTCCAGTGGCCATCTGAGGAGTGGCCACTTGGAGATGTCCCTAGGGGCAATGTAAACACAAGGGAGCTATTATACTCACCAGAACAACTGCATCAAGCTGTAGTTGTTCTGGTGACTATAGTGTCCCTTTAAGCTTATTTACATTGCAATTCAATATTCCTGCTATTAGAGCCTTACATAGTTGAAATATTATAAACTTTGTGGTTTTAATTACAGAAGAAGCATATAGCTCGTAGCAAGTCTTTTAAAACATAATGTGTGCAGCATATAGAGTGCTTGTGTGCTCAGAAAGATTAATATTAAATATATTTTACTGCTGCATTTTGATAATTGCCCAATACAAGGTCAATGCCACCCTAGCTTTAGTTTGTTTTACTCTGTTCTGTTTCACACATGAAGTTTCATGAATATATGCAAAGTATCAGTTCAACATTGCATGTTTGGGAATAAGCAGTACAGTGCTGTTACTCCTTTGCAGGTTCTATTTTCATCAACAGGTTTATGAGATACGTTCAGCACTTCCAGTGAAAACAGTACAGGGACTAAGATTGGCTAAAATTAAACAATTGTATTGCCTTGAAAGACCTCATTTTGGGTAGTGTTTAATGTATTTTAATATAATTTAAAAACAGACAGGCACTGTCACCTAAAATAATATATTTACTTAATCCCTTAAGGACACATGACATGTGCGACATGTCAATTTTCCCTTTTATTCCAGAAGTTTGGTCCTTAAGGGGTTAAAGAGGCTCTATCATTCGCCCTCCCTCCAAAAAAAGTATTTTATAAAGATAGTATATTTGTGAAATACATTTACTGAGCTGGGTATATAGAGGATACAGTGGATCAAGATGGTGGCATCCACAAGAGACAGGTTTAAGTAAGAAAATCCCACCTTTTTGCCTGCCCCCTGGCCGCTGGACATACAGTGGAGTCTTTACAATTATGCCAAAAACACTAGAGGGTGACAGAGCCCTCACCCTCATTGTCTGTCACAAAACCTGATTCATTTAAACTCAGTAATCCCAAAGCACATGTTTAAGCCTCTCAGTCCAACATTGTTCTGCCCCATTTTGTATTTCTCACCACCTTGTCTCAGACCAAATTCCCTACACATGTCATTGCCATTGCACCTGAAATACTATGATTCCCCCAACCATATTTCTTTTACTCTAAGTCATATTTTGTCCAAGCCGTTTTTTCAGGCCTTACGGTCACATTCCAGCATTTAAATTCCTTCACACTCCTATATTACCTTTCTTACACCTTCAAGCATTGAGACATACACTGATCAGTCACTTTAAAGGCACATTCCTAGTATTGTGTAGGTTGCCCTTGTGCTGCAAAAACAGCTCCAATGCATTGAGGCTTAAAGGACCACTATAGGCACCCAGACCACTTCAGCTTAATGAAGTGGTCTGGGTGCCCGGTCCATTAAGCGATAACCCTGCAGCTGTAAACATATCAGTTTCAGAGAAACTTTTATGTTGACAATAGGACTAATCCATTGACAGCCGCTAGAGGCACTTCCGTGCTTCTCACTGTGAAAATCACTGTGAAAATCACAGTGAGAAGACGCTGACGTCCAAAGGAAAGCATTGAGAAATGCGTTCCTATGGACTGTTTGAATGCGCACGCAGCTCTTGCCACACATGTGGACGCCAAGGCAACACCTTGAACTCATTGTCATGGTCCTCAAACGATTCCTGAACAATTTTTGCATCGTGGCAGACTGCATTATCCTGCTAAACAGGTGATTACTTAATTACTAACCATTTCTAGCTTAGTAAATAGCCTGTAAGACAGATTATATTTATCTGCACTATACATTTTTAATGGAAGAATTTAAGGATTTTATTTTGAATAATTGGACCTTTTATTGGATGAAATTTGGATGATAGTTATTCAATAGGGAAGCTTTTTACGTGTGTATGTAGGTATGTATGTATGTATGTGTATACATAAATATTTGATACACAACAGTAAACCATGTATCATTGGCAAATAATGCAATCAAAGGGGTCCCCAGCAATCATCAAAAACTACAAGATCAAGTAGGTTTACAAAAGTCTCCAGAACCTCGCAACCATTCTATAATGTGTATTTTTCATATTTCAAGATAATTTTAGATCTGGGTTAGTGTTAGTGTAAAAGGTAAGGTAGTGCATGGTTAGTGCTAGCGTAGTGTTGGAATTAATGATTAGTTTTAGTATAGTGTAGGGTGTCAAATGCATTTGTGCTGGAGGCTAAATTGTCCACTGAAAAAGGTATTTAGAGACAATTTGTTTTCAGGTCGTAGAAGTCATAATGAAAGCATATTAAGTTAGAAACTTCAAGACCAAACATGTACAATATAGAAATATAGAAAAAGTTGGTTGTGGTGTGCCGGAACTATTAATGCAATAGGCCTGTAATAAAGAGGGCAAAAAATGTGTATACCAAACAGGATTTATTCAACCTACAAATAACAAGCATATATCATCCATTACCTTTTCATATTACAGAAAGCTTTGCGTATTTCCCTTGCGAGATGAGGTATGTATCTGGAGTAAGTGGAGGATTTCCGTCATCCTAATGCTTTAATAATGTGTACTGGTATGTTTTTGCTAGATACCATGGAGGCCGCCCAAATTCAGAATGGAATGACCTGAGTAATTTGAGGGATTAAGGCCTAATCTTACCAGCAATACTTTGATATAAAGCAATAATTATTAGTTGTAAGATAATTGTTTAAGGTGGCAAAAAGAAGTGAAAGCTACAATAGTTTCAATTGAATATTTATTTACAACACAACATTCTCTCAAAAACATGTTAAAAATGCAGAAAGCCCTGTCATATGATTTTTTAATATTATCCGAAAGAGCCAGCTGTGATAGGTGCCGGCCATGAGCTAACAGGTGCTCTAGTCCAATGTTATGTCCTGCGACAATGGTGCCGGGGTAGCTAACAGGTAGAGCTCTGCGGAATTCCTGAAACCTAGAGCGAGATAGATGATCAGCTGCTATATTATAAATG
Source organism: Pelobates cultripes (assembly GCA_933207985.1). Lineage (NCBI taxonomy): Eukaryota > Metazoa > Chordata > Amphibia > Anura > Pelobatidae > Pelobates > Pelobates cultripes. Next base: position 33,189,932 of record OW240919.1, on the reverse strand, counting down.
CCAGGAATATGGACATACGCCAAGAATAAATTATAGTTAGCAGCAATCCAAGTCAATTTCCTCAGAAAGCGCATTATGGACAGAGATGCCGAATGACCTTTATTAATTATGTGACGTGGTCAGGTTACCTGAAATACATCTAACTGCATGGCCTGACCATAATGGACCCCACGCTACTGCTGCTGCCACGATTGGGTAAAGTTCAAATAAGGCCGAAGTGGTAGGAAACCTCGGAATACACTTCACTTCGTTAGGCCAACAACCCCACAACCACTGATCGCCAAAAATTGTAAGGGGCTAAGTAGTCAGTAATGGAATAAGCAGACTCTTCCCATTCCATTTCAAGAGAAATTCCTGCCACATGCGCAAATCAGAGGTGGCATGAATGTCAAGTGAAATACAGGAATCATCTGACTGAAAGTAGCGGAAAAGGCTTAGGAGTCTTGATACGGAAGCCTGTCCCTGAGGAATAATTTTCATGGCAAAGGTAAGGGAACCCAGCTGGGACTGAAGTGCTTTGCGATTGCATGATCCTGTTGAAAGGTATAGATCGATGCTGGCTAGAACGCGGTAAATTTACCTTTTAAGCAGGCTGGCTTGCATGTTAACCGAGTCTAGTGTGATGCCCAGAAAATCAACCAAGGTATCAGGTCTCTCCATTTTTTTTGGAAAGACTAGTTTCCCCAAATATTCAAAAGGTTGAATTGTGGCTTTAGGGCTACTAGGCGGTAAAAAGTTACTTTCCACAGTCAAGAAATCGTCTGGATGTATAACCGTGGGGCACCTACAGATGTTAAGCAGCAACCAGCAAAACGTCTCAGCAAAAATGTTGAAAATCTTAGGGCTACTTTTAGAACCAAAAGTGAGACATATGAAAAAATAGTACAATCCCTGCCACTTAACACCGTGTAGGTGCCACAGAGACGGATGGATCGGGAGAAGTTTGAAAGCGTTTATGATGTCCGTCTTACTACTCCATGCCCCAATCCCTGCTGACAGAATAGCGTCAATGGCGTTCTCAAATGTGACATACTGGAGAGAGAATTCTTCTGAAGGAACTAGTAAGTTAAGGCTAGGGATAGAAGAAGAATTGGGAGCAGAGAGCTCAATGATCAACCTTTGCTTTACTGATTTTTTCCCTGATACCACCCCTATGGGATTATTTCTCCATACTGCGAAAGGCGGGGACTGGAAGGTGCCCAGTAGAAAACCCTGGTCCACCTTTATTTTTAATAGAGAGTTCACTTCATAAGGGTTGGACAAGGCAGTCTGCAGAGTCTTACATTCAACTATTCATGATGGCATGTAAATATTGCCTGTATGGAATCCCTCCGTGAAACATGAGACCAAAAATTCCACCAAATGTGGGGAGGGGTGGTTAAGCAATAACTTAGTGAAAGAGATCACATTGATTGAAGCCAAATAGGGTTTGGGGTACATTTTATTGGGGCAAATCGTCATGGCATGTGCCTTAAAACATAGTGAACATACCTGTAACAATTTGCAGGCACTGAAACCACAATTATTACATATCTGGGATTTTCCCAGAAAAACCACATTAAGTCCCAGTTTGTCTTTTATCACTCTCTCAGGTCTAGCTGTGGTGCCAGGGGTAGGAAAATTAGAACCAATTTCCTGGCATTGGCATTAGGCTGGCTTCCATGTGATGAGGCTGGCCATAGAGACTGTGTGTGCCTGCACTAACTAACCAGAAGGCCACAGGGAGAATCTAACAGTGTGACAGGATCCCTGTCCAGTGCACTATCAAAGAGCTGCAGAGCCCCTGATTTAAGCGCCCTCCCATGGGACAAATTCATAGTCTCCATATGTTTAGCAGCCATAGAATAGAGGTTAATGGTTAACATTAGTGTAGGTTAGTGTAGGATTACTACAAGCACCATGACCACTTTACTGAAGTGGTTATCAGTTTAACCATTCTGCTGCCGAAAGGGGTTAATCTACCTCCAGCTGTGTCATTGGGGAGTCATTGGCATACCCTGATATCTGACTTGAGCATACACAGCATCCCCAAAATTCTGCCTATGTCCAGGGCCGGCCTTAGGCCTTTAGGCGCCCTGTGCGAAAAATCTTCACAGAGCCTCCCCCCAACCCCCCCGCGGTCTTCCATGTATGATGTAATGTTTGTGTTGTCTGTGTATGTGACAGGTGTGATGACTGTGTGTGATATGTATGCTATGTGTTGGCTGTGTGTGATATTTGTAATGGGTCTATTAACAGTGTGTGATATGCATCTATTGGTTGTATGTGATATTTGTGCTGGGTTTATTGGCTGTGTGTAATGGTTATTTAATTCAGATAAAAACATGCATTTAGGCCTGTGTGTGAATGCAGATGTATATTTTTTGCAGAGTTAAGTGCACACAGTCAGATGCACACAGTTATACATATACACGGTCAAATCCACCACATGCACATAGTCGCAGGCAGATAGTCACATACACAGGATCAGACAGAAACACACAGGTACAGGCAGTAACACACATACACAGTTACAGGTAAACACACTCACACACAATTACAGGCAGACAGCCACACACACACACAGCCACACATTGTCTTACACACACATACTTACATGCAGGCAGCCACACACACACAGGCAGCCACACACATACACACACAGGCAGACAGCCACACACACACACACACACACACACACACAGGCAGACAGCCACACACACACAGGCAGACAGCCACACATAGAGACAGCCACACAGGCAGACAGCCACACACACAGGCAGACAGCCAAACAAACACACACAGAAGTCACACACACACACACACAGGCAGACAGTCATACACACACACACAGGCAGACAGTCACGCACACACACACAGGCAGACATTCATACACACACACACAGGCAGAGAGTCATACACACAGACACACACAAACACGCAGACAGTCACACACACAGACACACACACACACACAGGCAGACAGCCATACACACACAGACAGTCATACACACAGGCAGACAGTCATACACACACACAGACAGTCACACACACACACACATACACACAGGCAGACAGTCATACACAGAAACATAGAATGTGACGGCAGATAAGAACCATTCGGCCCATCTAGTCTGCCCAATTTTCTAAATACTTTCATTAGTCCCTAGTCTTATCTTATAGTTAGGATAGCCTTATGCTACACACAGACACACGCAATGTGAGAACACATGGGAGGGAAAAGTATTGTGGGAAAAGTTTCTTTGACAGAGGAAGTTCAGCTTACTTAAGCTCCTCCTTCAGTCATAGAAAGTCAAGCGTAGGAAAAATACATAAGACAAAGTTTGCCTTGTGTTTTAACTAAAACTAGATCAGAAATAAAGAAAAGAAGAACAGATTCTGAGCGAGGAAGAGAAAAAGAAAACAATTGGGAAAACGTACGTTTGTTGCGACAGTGCCGCCTTAAATTATAGTGTGATGTAGAGAGATGGATGTTTAGGGATAGTGCAGGTTATGAGTTATTGTTTAGTTATTGTGTGAATGTAGTTTAGGGGGGATTTTATTGTACAGATAGCATTAAAACATACATGTTTCAGTGTGGCCTGAGATTAGTAGGAGTGGATCCTGGATGGCAGCTTTTTTAGCTGCCATCATAAAAGTGGAGAGTGCAACTCCCACTAATCTCTGTCCAAACAGGACATCCGGGCCCCCAGACTGCACGGAGGGGATCCCTGCATTATTAACCTTTCATTACACAGATGCCGTCACCATTTGTGCAATATGGAGTTTGAAAACGTGATCTACGTATTGAAATCACAATCAGATCATGTAATATGTATGTATACATGTTTTCCAAAATGGAGCAAAGAAAATGTCCTGTCAATACCTCCTTAATGTCCTGTTGCATACATAGACTGCAACACTTTTGAATAAAGTATGAAAAGTGCTCAAGAGAGTTAACAATCAATAGCAAGATCCTGCAAAAAGCCTGCAGCAAAATGCTTCCCGAGGATGTGAGAATCTTGCTAGATTATCGAATCCAAAATACTGGTCTCCAGGGGTGCAATCCACAGAAGCATTATTATCACCTTGTTAGTTATTAAAAGGGGAAGAGTGACATCAGGATGTTCCTCTGGGTGCAGTAAAAAAAAACAAAAAAAACACTTACTGAATGATGGAATCATGCTCTATTTAGTCCATTAAACCCCCTAAGTGCCAGCTGTACTCACCTATTCAGTACTCAAGGGGTTAAAAAATAGTTTTTGCAACATAATGTTTTTCTTTTTAAATAAAATAATTAGATTTCCAATTTGCTATAATTCTCTTCATAGTGTATGAACTCTGTAGTGTTATCACATTATTATTATACATATGTATTATTATCCCTTGAAAATATTTTGTAAGTATGCAGAACAACATTGATATCGCAGAGATTTTAAAATAACCAAGAAGACAAAGAGTCAACAAAATAATTATAAGCGATGAACCAATATCTCATCAAAGCTCTACAAACAATCTTTTTATGAATCTATGAACAGATATCAATAAAATGTTCATGTAAGACAAAAAAAAAATGATTAGTGTGATGCCTCGCCGTTTAACTGTACAAAAACTAACGAACTCTAGGAATTTCATCTCCCTTTGTAAAAACAGTTGAAATTTGAAGACCCATTTGTTTTTTGAAGAATAGGGCTTGTTTGAATGAGTTATTTGAGGAACAGTACAGTTCATGATTGTAACGGAAAATACAGCAGGATCCAGCTTTGTTTTTAATGAGTAAAGGTAATTACATGTGATGAATTGCTGGAAGTTAGATCACTGTTTGCTTGTTAGGGTGTCCCCCTCAGTTAAACATTAATAAGGCGAGTTGGCATGTTATTGATGGAAAAGCATATTCTCCACAGTCTGTAGGATGTAGAAACTATGGGAATCCTTTGTAAACATCTTTTTAAAGCATCATTCTTTTAAACTAAATAAATGTGAGTGCTTCAAACGAGAATCCGGGCTTCATCTTTGACAAAAAGCCAGAGCATAGAACAATGTGACCAGCTTAGAGTTTACAGTCAAAAATATCTATACTTCCTTCAATTTAACGTCTATTATTTTAGAGGAACGGAATTCCTTTGTGTCTTGAGGACAAGTGTCACCATACATCATGTTTTTTCATCTGTATCTCAGGAACTAGGAACAATTTCCTAATCATTAAGCCACATAGTTGTGAAAGAAACGGCGACCTGTTAACATTTCACAATCTAGAGATAGAAACTGGAGAAATGACAGCTTTGTGCAAAAAAACTAAGTACATCAATGTACAGGCATCAAGTAAAGTTCAGGGAAGTTTTAGAGAGAAGTTGAGAGTAGTTTTGCATGTTTAACTTGATTTATGCAATTGAATTGGTTCCCTATGGTCTTGGAGAGGTTGGAGATTCACACACACATCTATATATCATGTAAACAGGGCCGGACTGGGAGAAAAATTCGGCCCGGGCACTTTTTTAACACAGCGGCCCACTAAAAAGGGGGCGGGGCAGAGGAGGTGTGTTTTGTCATCACCAATGACAAACACGCCTCCTCTCAAAGTGAGCATGTTGGTTCAATGCTCTTCCAGGCCAGACCATGCGCGGAGCTCTGCTGAAGAGCTCTATAGCATGAGAAAAAAGTCCTGTATTTGTTCTGCACAGTGCAAGCAAATTTAATAACATGCTTGCACTGTGTTTCCTTGCAACTTGTCTCTGGTGTCTTTATAAATGGATACCAGGAGACAAAAGGCCAGGAAAGAGTATTGTGCATGTGTTTAGAGCCTGCTTGTGGTATTGCGTGTGTGTAGAGTGAGCTGGTCGTGGTGTGGTATTGTGTAATAAGGTCGGTTTTAGTCGTGTTGTGTTTGTGGTGTAATGTGATGCATATGTGGCTCAGGGACCCCCTCCCACCCGGCTCTGGAAAGGGGTTAAAACTTACCTTTTTCCAGCGCCGGGCGGGGAGCTCTCCTCCTCCGATCCGCCCCGTCGGCTGAATGCGCACGCGCGGCAAGAGCTGCGCGCGCATTCAGCCGGTCGCATAGGAAAGCATTTATAATGCTTTCCTACGCTTGCGTGCTCTCACTGTGAAAAGCACGCAAGCGCCTCTAGCGGCTGTCAATGAGACAGCTGCTAGAGGCTTTGGGGGAAGGCTTAACCCATTGATAAACATAGCAGTTTCTCTGAAACTGCTATGTTTATAAAACAATGGGTTAACCCTAGAAGGACCTGGCACCAAGACCACTTCATTAAGCTGAAGTGGTCTGGGTGGCTAGAGTGGTCCTTTAAGAGTGTAGTGTGTGTGTGTGTGTGTGTGTGTATATATATATATATATATATATATATATATATATATATGGAAGTATTGTGTATGTGTGTGGTGCAGTGTGTTGGGGGGGTTCTGTGTGTATGTGAGGGGTGCAGTATGTGTGTGTGTGAGGGTGCGGTGTGTGTGTGTGAGGGGTGCGGTGTGTGTGATGTGTGTGAGAGTGCCGTGTGTGAGTGATGGGTGTGTGAGTGATGGGTGTGAGAGTGCTGTGTGAGAGTGCTGTGTGAGATGGGTGTGAGAGAGTGCTGTGTGAGAGAGTGCTGTGAGTGTGATGGGTGTGAGAGTGCTGTGTGAGAGAGTGCTGTGAGTGTGATGGGTGTGAGAGTGCTGTGTGAGAGAGTGCTGTGTGTGTGTGAGAGTGTGTTGTGAGTGTGATGGGTGTGAGAGAGTGCTGTGTGTGATGGGTGTGAGAGTGCTGTGTGTGATGGGTGTGAGAGTGCTGTGTGAGAGAGTGCTGTGTGTGATGGATGTGAGAGTTCTGTGTGTGATGGGTGAGAGAGTGCTGTATAAATGTTATTGTGTGTGTGTGTAGGGGGGGTAAATAAAAAACAAACAAAAAACAGACACTATGTCCCCCCTCCCTTCTTACCTTTAGCCTGGGAGGGGGGGACCGGCACGCTGGGACTGGCAGGCGGGGAGGCGGTGTTCCCTGGTGGTCCTCGTGGGTGAGTGAACTCTAGCCTGTGAGGCTAGAGTTCACTCTCGCGAGATCCGGTCGTTGCCATGGCAACGTGCCAGATCTCGCGAGAGGAACCCGGCGGAGCTGCAAGTTAGAGCTCCGCCAGGTCCTCCTCTCCTGGCGGCTGTATGTCTCACTCCCTCCCCGCCGGCGGCCGCATGTGGGCCGGTGAGGGAGAGCTTTGATCTCCCCACCGGCCCGTCGTGGCAAACAGCTGGGCCGGCGCTAGGAGAGTGCCGGCCCTGCATAGACCGGCAGGGGAGATCCTGGGACCTCCCCTGCCGGCCTCGGCCCATGGCCACCGCCGCCCACCGGGCATTTGCCCGCTGTGCCCGATGGCCAGTCCGGGCCTGCATGTAAAATATTTTGTTATATGAGTGGCAATGGGATGATTGTAATATAAAAATCACATGATTTCCTCTTCTCATCACAGCAATGAAAGACATTGAGAACTTAAAGCAGAAGAGAACAGATTATGCAATGGTGATAAATGTAAGATGAGTTGTCTTTCGTGTTGTCTTTCTGCCTACCTATCTGTTTATCTGGAGGGATGGTACATAATGACTCCTTTTGAAGTTCCTGTTCTTGAGTCATTTATGTTGGTTCATCTTTGATATACAGTCTGAATCTGGTCCTTCATTTACCTACCCGCTTTACAAATTAAAATCCATTAGATTTTTTTCCACTTTCTTTTCTTCACTCTTTCATTAAAGCCTCATCTTCCCACCTGTCTGTCTGTCTGTCTATCTATCTGTATATATAAACAAAAACATGTGAAAAGACTCATGAAACTGTAACACCAAAACAAAACAAAAAAACAAAAACATATAGGGTAATTTTTCTTGAGACGTAAATATGGCTCTTCTTTTATAATAGCAACTCACTAGACAGAGAATTGATAGTAGTAAATATCACACATATCAAGTATTTCTTGCAGACCAAAACATAAAAAATGACATTGTCCATGTGTATCATCCCATAGAAACTGGGACAAGGTGTAAATAGACAGTACGATCAATAGAGATATGGAATTCTTCACAAATAGGTCATTTTATCGGATGCTGTAAATAATTTTCAAAAAGGTCTGGAAGAAATGTGTATTTAAAATGAGATATCTGATTGCCATTAAAGATATCTGATTGCCATTTTAGAATCAAAAAGTTTTTTTGTATTATTTTGTGACATAATTAGAAATGGTTTTGAACTGGTCTTTTTAACCCCCTACTTTTGGACCAACCATAGACACAGATGTGTTGAAGAATAAACTTAAGGGACTTAACACATATAAAAAGCGCCTTAAACAATGCTATTAGGACATAAGATTAAAACCCAGTAAAATCAGATTTTCCAGTTCATACAACACATCTCATTTTAGTCCAGATTTATTCAGAATTAGACAGACAAAAAGAAAATGTCTTTTGTAGTATGAGATTTCCAGGCTTTTTCCTACTTTCCTTGCCTATGATTGCAGCTGTTATGTTGTTTAACCATCCACCAATTGGAATGCTGATATCCTCCAAGCCTTCACCTTGTGGAGACATTCTGGGACATCTGTTCTCTACAAACCTTTATCTTGCCCCTAGAACTGCATTCCACAGTGGAACGCATAAACCAGTAAAATAACACGTAATAAAAAAATCTTCCTTTTTTTTACGACAGCAAAATAATTAACAGTTAAACCATACAAAAATAAACAGTAAAATTAACTAAAACTACAACTAAAAACTACATAAATATATTATACTGAGGATATAAACTGACGCATATAAAGATAGAAAAGAATGCCAAAAATAGATGGAAGGATGCACATTGTTTTCCTCTGTGGAATACACAGCTATAAAGTCAGCCACGTTACAATCAGCAAATCCTCGCGAGGCGAACCCGGTTGTATTGATAGCCTCATTGAAACTGTGCATTGCTCCATTTACCAAGATACATCACAATTACAGTTACAAGTATACACAATTAAATAATGAATCAGAGAGTAGAACAGTTGGGGGAGTAAAGTAAAAACAATATGCATAGCTATGTATAAGATTTACAAAATATTTCTTTGAAAATTAGATAATATTCAAAATGAAAATATTTTTTTTTAAATAAAATTAAAAAACAAAAAATAAAAATAGAACAAAGAAGGAATAAACAAGATAAAATAAATACATATTTACTTTTTGAAGATATGATTTGTAAGCCCTAAATCATTGGACTAAATAAAAACTCTTCACATAGCCCTGTTTTTGAGGTTATTCCAAAAGAAAGACAAAACCCTACCTTCACACTTTGGAGCGATTGAATATAGCTATATTAAATATGCAGCATATTTTCTTCAAGTATAGAATTCCATATCGTTAGTGTCCTTATTGGGCAAAATTGTTTTCATTGTTATAGGTTTTCAAAACTTTTAGCGATGATGTTGTGTTCTTAGTACAGATCTGATCATAAACAAGCCATCAGAGAGCTGTTTATTGTCAGGATTATGTATGCCCAACTGGGTCAGTCTAAGAATAGGATAGGATAGAAAGGGTAGGACTGAGCAAGTTACCAGTCTTATTGCCAGAAATTATACAAGTACTTACAGAAAGGTGAGACACACAGGAGAATAAACCAAAGTTAAATGGACACTTTAGTCACCAGAACAACTATAGCTTATTGAATTTGTTCTGGTGAGTAGAATCATTACCCTCAGGCTTTTTGCTGTAAACACTGTTTTTTCAGAGAAAATGCAGTGTTCACATTAAAGCCTAGTGATAACTTCACTGGCCACTCCTCAGATGGCTGTTAGAGATCCTTCCTGGGTCATGGCTGCCTAAAATGCATCCAAACATTCAGTGTCTCCACCCTCTGCATGCAGACACTGAACTTTCCTCATAGAGATTCATTGATTCAATTAATATCTATGAGGAGATGCTGATTGGCCAGGGCTGAATCATGCTGGCTCTGCCTCTGATCTGCCTCTTTGTCAGTCTCAGCCAATCCTATGGGGAAGCATTGTGATTGGATCAGGCTACCACTTCTATTGATGTCAGCAGGCAGTGGGCAGGTCTAAAGGAAACAGAGCCAGAGCTAGTAAGATTTTAAATAGGGTCAGGAATACATGTTTGTGTTCCTGACCCTATAGTGCTCCTTTAATGATACCAGAAGCACAATAATGTGAGCTGGAATAGCCAGTGCCTAGGATAACAAAATGTAAAATAGTCAGGTAATGAGCCAGAAGGCAATACTAGAAATACTCAATAAAAAAAAAATGCACCCTCACTTTTTAAAAACCATAGCTGGGAGAGTGTGCATAGAACTACAACTACTACAGTCGGTACATGAATTGTATAGGCCAGCGTCATTCTGTCGGAGCTAAAAATGCAAGTGGAGTGAAAATGACATAGTAGTGCAGCCCCTTAGAAATGTTGAATATTGCATCAGAGGGCATAAAGGAGCAATGTCCAGCATCAGAAATGTCATAAATAATGCACATTTGTGTAACGCGCAGTAAACTTAAAACGGAAACATTGGTTTTGACCAAAACTTTTCTGCTGAAAATAACCAAAGCACAGGTCAAGTGAGAAAAAGTAGCCAATAGAGGAAAAACTATAAGGTTCAGTAAAACATCTATATGTATATATTATGTTGATAAAATATATAATATATAAAAGTGTTACATATTTTTTTTTACCCTTTGTTGGTCACTACTACACAAATCAAATCAACATTTAGTGTCTGTCCCCTTAATAAACCACTGTTTTCTTTCCCTTTCATCGTTTCTTATTTTGGTTCCACGGGCAGAATTCAGAATCATGAATAAAAATGAACATGCTCGACCATTGGGTGTTTCACTTGTTTCATGATTTAGTAATATTCCGTCTTGGTGATCGGGAATTCAAACGATTAGCTGATTGGCCCAGATCGGACAAATTGCAATCTTTATGAAATTAATCTATAAGTCTATTACTCAGACCAAGAACACGGAGCATAATTAAGTACCATAACAATTGTGTGGGGCCCTACATTTTCATAAGGATTTTTGTTGTGTAATGGCTAAACAATAGCAATATTATTAGCCCTGCACCATTGCAATTCCTATTTTGTTTATGAATACTTGACTTCAGATTTATTATTTTCTATAATACCATTTTTGGGAATTGGTACATAACTCTGTATTTCTTATTTCAGATGTGGCCTTGCCATTATTATTATTATTATTTTTTTTTTTTTAAATGTGCAGATATATTTTCCCACAATTGGTAAATGACTTGGCATTTGAGAAGTTATTTACAATTTCCAAAATCAGTATTTACTTTTGGATTCAGAAAGGTGTTAACCAATTAACAACTATAGATTGATGTCATTGTAGTCAGATGTGAAATAAGAATGCAGCGTGCTGTGATCTACAATGGAAAGTTTAAAAAAATATTCTTTTAAAGATGGTGATTACTAATTATATAAATCATTAGTAAAATCTGAAAATGCTAATTGCCATGACTTGTGTAGGATTCAGCATTTGAAATATTAATACATGAAATTGGCAAACACTGCTGATTAAATGTGTTGCCATTACCATCTGTGTACTTTAAACCTAATAAACTGCTACATGTCTAGAACAAGTAATATTTTCATTATTTTACCAGTTTTGTTTTTCTTGTTTTGGGCAAGAGATCTCAGCTGGGTAATGGGACTTTTAAATCATACAAGCTTTAAACTGTAAATATTTTTAAAGCAGGACTCCTAAATCCTTGTGTCTGTAAAATATTGCAGTGACAATAAAAAAAGTAAATTCTATATATGGCAATTATCTTTTATTAATAGATACTGCGAAACTTCCTTACCACTTGAAATCACAACAACGGCTGCAAGGGTGTTAATTAATACTGCAATACTCGGCACTCCCTTATTGCTAGATACAATAGTCCTATACTACAGTATTTTGCAATTATGCCTTATCACAATATATCTCAGAACTCCAATGTTACTAGTTAACAATTGTGACAAAAGCCACTGTGTCACTGGGGTTTGGAGGGGACTACTTGCCAGCCTTTTGGGGTTTGGAGGGGACTACTTGCCAGCTGTGATTTTATGAACCGTTCTAGGCATGGGACCATGCCTGCACCTGGGCAAAAATATGACTTCCATAAAATTTCTTAACCTCTTATCTGCTCTGGGTGATTTTTAGATATGTTGTTCACCCAGATCAGAGCTTTCAGGAGATGTAACATGGGGATATGTTGTATTTTGGGGTATTAATGGTACTTTATAAAAATGTGTATTTTTTTCTGCCTTGGGATAATTGAGTTAATGCATTATCTGCCTTAATTATATCACAAGCAGAGGGGAGGGATTGTGAACTGTATGTGGGAGTGTCATTCATTGTCACATTATTTCTATTGGCTTGTACACTTTGTGTCCCTGTGCCCAACAAGGTCCACCTGGGCGTCATCTTTGTTGGGAAACCTGCATAAAAGGCCAGTGTGTCTCCATTAAACTAGAGTTCCTGTTTAACACCCAACACGTAGCCTCAGCTCGTGATTGGAGGGGAATTGCTATATTCACACTGGGGATTGCTATACTCTTTATACTCCCCTGGGTTCTAATCACTAGCTCTTCTAAGAACTGTTCCTGCTATGCTCTCTGGATTATGAGAGGTCTTTTCCACATGGTCCTGGATGTCAGAGGTTGTTCCAGGGTGGGAGGAAGACAGCGAGATTCCAGTTAAGCTACGGTGGTTGTGGAGTCTGCAGTGTTTGTGGTGTCCGGTGCAGTGCTTATGTTCCTCAGGGTCAGCTAGGAAGCATATGTTGGCGGTGGTGCCCAGTCGGGGTGCCAGGTGATCCATTACAAAAATGTTACTAGATAATTAAATACTCATTTATTGCCAGTACTCCATTAATACTGGATAATATAGTAATGTATCATTAACACTAGATGCTGTAGCACTCTGCTTTTTATCAGAGCCGCCATTGGGGAGGGAACCGATACAGCTGGGCCCTATACTCCCACTGTGTGTATGTACATGTATTGCTATGTATATGTATGCCCCTGCAGGCCCTCAGACTACTGCTCACATTTATAGACGTTGAGGCCCAGGAGATTCCAGCTACCCCCTTTGACAGGTCCTCTTCAACTCTTGTGATCACTAGCTGTCAGAGCATTGCAGTGGGTGACCAAGGCGGTACACATGATGGGGCTCGCAAGAGAGCTTCACTATAAATGTGAGCAGTAGTCTTAGGGCCTACAGGGGCATATATACATAGAGATACACATATATACACACAATGGGAATTTAGGGCCCAGGCCCTAAGACTACTGCTTACATTTATAGGGAAGAGGTTGCCCAGGAGACTTCAGCTTCCCCTTCTGGTAAGTCTTCTCTTTCTTGCGAGCCCTAGCATGTGTGCCGTTTTGGTAACCCACTGCGATGATACAGCATCACTGAGAGGTGCACGTGGGAGCCGAGCAGGAGGATCAGAGCTCCCTCGCCCCCCGCCTGAACTGTGCGCCTGTCTCCATGACTGCCTGTCAGCCCAGCCAGCAACAGCCCCACTGGACCACAGGGAAAAATCCACCAAAATGTAAGCAAAAAAAATTGTGAGTGTTTTAGTGTGTGTTTGTTAGTGATTGTGTTAGTTTGTCTTTTAGTGGGAGTGTGTGTGTCTGTTAGTGAGAGTGTGTGTGTCTGTTAATGAGTGTGAGTGTGTGTGTGTGAGTGTGTGTGTGTCTGTTAGTGTATGTCTGCTAGTGAGAGTGTGTGTGTCTGTTAGTGAGTGTTATTGTGTGTCTGTTATTGAGAGTGTTTGGGTCTGTTAGAGTGTGTGTGTGCCTGTTGGTAAGTATGTGTGTATCCGTTAGTGTGTGTGTGTGTCTGTAACAGAGTGTGTGTGTCTGTCATTGAGAGTGTATATGTGTTTGTCAGTGAGTGTGTATGTGTGTTTGTCGTTGAGAGTGTATATGTGTTTGTCAGTGAGTGTGTATGTATGTGTGTTTGTCAGTGTGTCAGTGTATGTGTGTCTCAGTGTGTGTATCCGTGTCTATCACTGAGAGTGTGTGTCTGTCAGTGAATGCGTATGTCTGTCAGTGTGTGTCTGTCAGTAAATGTGTGTATATATGCCTGTCTGTGAGTGTGTATATGTGTTTGTCAGTGAGTGTGTATGTTTGTTTGTCATTGAGAGTGTATATGTGTTTGCCAATGAGTGTGTATATATGTGTGTTTGTCAGTGTATGCGTGTGACAGTGTGTGTATCTGTGTCTGTCACTGAGAATGTGTATGTCTGTCGGTGTGTGTCTGTCAGTGAATGTGTGTGTGTCTGAAACTGAGTGTATATTTGCCTGTCAGTGAGTGTGTATATATGTTTGTCAGTGTGTATCTGTCAGTGAGTATATGTGTGTCCCAGTGTGTGTGTTTGTGTGTGTGTGACACTGAGTGAGTGTGCATCTGTCAGTGAGTATGCATGGGTGTCTTGTCAGTGAGTGTTTATGTGTCTGTCAGTTAGTGTATATGTGTGTCTGTTCGTAAATGTGAGTGTGTGTGGAAATGTGAATGTGCATGTTTCAGTGAAAGTGTGTGTTGGTTAAACAGTGTGTGTGACAATGACTGTGTATCTGTGAGTGTATGTCAGTGTATGCATCAGTGAGTGTGTGTATCTGTCAGGAAGAGATATTTGGAAGGGGGGTGGGGGCTGAGTTTTGTCATGCCTAGGGCAGCACAAAACCAGAGTACAGCACTGATTGAAGCCCTGTGCTTAATACTTCACTAATACTAGCTAACACAATTCTATTTTAAGGAGCACTCAAAGCACCATAACCAGATCTACAACTTCTAGAATCAGAAGCTCTCTCTCTAAGCCAATGGGCTCAAACATAGAGCTTCTGGGTCTATATTCTTAGTGGTGGAGGGGTTGTGTCCAGTGGACCCATGTCAGAAATCAAACCAATTTAAAATGGAATGACTTCTTAAAATTGGTGGGGGCACCAGGGCAATCCTGGCTCCATAATCTTTAATCAGGCCACTCCTGGCTTCATAATCATGGTGAGCAGGGTTTGGCGGAACAGGAGCTTCCAACTCTCACTACCTGCTGAGAGCAAATGGAGGAAAAGATAAATATCCAGGCACAACTGAGCTTTCTACTGAAAGGCAGTCTGTTATTGAGAAAACATTTCAGCTCCTCTCTGAGCCTATATGAATTTGATAAAGACTTGATAAAGGCTCAGAGAGGAGCCAAAATGTTGCCTCCACTTTTTTGTTCTAAATAAAAGACTGCCTTTTAGAAGAAACCTCAGGTGTGCCTGGACATGTATTGTTTCTTCCATTTGATGCCTCCAGGGATTGGCCTTTTTTTCTGGAGCACACTGCAGAAAGTATTCCCTCTTTTTAGTGTGTGCATTATACTCTAGTTTTCTTGCAACTACCAGCTGAGAGCAGGCAGGGCATGGTGCCCGGTGAAGACCATGTAAGGAGTTAAATATATAGTTATGAATATGTTTGCATGTGTTAAATGTGTGCATATAAATATAGAATTGTGCTTCAGCCAAAATGTGATTGATTAGCAGGCATACGTAAAGGGAACCTACAGTCCTGAAAATTACACCTTTTTTTTGGGACTATAAATCCCCTTTTGTCCACCCACCTTTGCTGTGTTTAGATTACTTACCTATTTTCCAGTATTGGGGCTCCTCCAGTGCATCTTCCTGCTTTGTCTTGTCTCCTGCTTAAAGGATCACTATAGGGTCAGGAACACAAACATGTATTCTTGACCCTACAGTGTTAAAACCACCATCTAGCTCCCCTGGGCCCCTCATGCCTCCATAAATAAAGCAAACTGTTACTGTATTTAAGCCAGATTCTGTAGATCTGCATGCTGTTTGCCTTAAAAAAAACAAGCTGTCTGCTGACATAATCAAAAGTGGTGGACTGTTCCAATCACAATGCTTCCCCATAGGATTGGCTGAGACTGACAAGGAGGCAGATCAGGGGCAGAACCAGCGTGATTCAAACACAGCCCTGGCCAATCAGCATCTCCTCATAGAGATGAATTGAATCAATTAATTTCTATGAGGAAAGTTCAGTGTTTGCATGCAGAGGGAGGAGATACTGAATGTTTGGATGCATTTTAGGCAGCCATGACGCAGAAAGGATCTCTAACAGCCATCTGAGGAGTGGCCAGTGAAGTTATCATTAGGCTGTAATGTAAACACTGCATTTTCTCTGAAAAGACTGTGTTTACAGCAAAAAGCCTGAAGGTAATGATTCTACTCACCAGAACAAATTCAATAAGCTGTAGTTGTTCTGGTGACTATAGTGTCCCTTTAAACAGTGGATTAGAAATATGCATGCGCAGCATCCTCCAATTAAAGGCAGCATTTGATTCCAGAACTGAGTTTTATATATTCCATAAGCCAGTCACTGCTACATTTATAGTTAGATACAAAGAAAAAAAATGTTATGTTACATAGTCATAATTATCTTAATTTGCTTATAATAAAATATTCATAGTAAAATATAAAAAAATACATTCCGTTAATTTAATATTTATCATTCGAAAAATGATTTGCAAATGTATTGTGCAGTTTATAAACTCTGGCTATTTTTCTTTAAGCACATATTTTCTATCGGCTATCATAGCAGATTGATTCTTTCATAGTTAATAAATATTTACAGCTGATTCCACCGGTTATAATGCATATTTAGTATGTTTTTATTATTTTGGATGAGGAATCAAAATAGAAAAGAATTCGGGTTATCGAGAGACTCGCTGTCCCTTCCAGGTTTAAATAATGTATCTGGCAAGAAGCTGCAAAATGGACATTTATAGTTGAAAGGCCAGTGAATTTGTGTGCCAGCATGGTCCCTAACTGCTATGGATGGGAAACGAATAAGAGAGGGCTGCCTGGTGAGAGATTTATTTACTGTTGTGGCTTGAATAATAATCTGACAGGCAGAGCTCACATCTAAGTAGTAAAATATATTAAAGATTTTGGACACATAGCTGATTAAAAGCATGTAGCAGAAAATATTTCCTCTAATGTGACATGCATATGGTAACAGAAAGTTCATTACTGTGGACTTGTTAAAGAAAACGGTGGGAGCCAAATGTATTACTTCTGTTGGGATATAAACAAAAGGGCCTGTTATCTTCAAGTCCTTGGCATTAGCTCACTTTCCAGTGAAGTAATCTTATTTAACATGATTTCATTTGCTACAAAATTCTTGCAAATCAGTCTGACTTCATGCAAACTAATTAAAACTGCTCATTAGCTAAACATTGAAGAGCCAAGAGACCCACAGAGAAATGAAATAGTTAAAATGTACCAAATGAATTGGTATAGGAAAAAAAAATCATAAAAATAAATTCAGATTAAGGAGTAGAAAAATTGATACAAGCAGTATATTCTTCTCCTAAGTCTTTAGTAAAATTGAGTAATGGTTCAAGACGTCAACTATTTATTTAAAACAAGTTCTGCTAAACGTTGAGGTTTCTGTCTTCATTGGTGTAGAGGGGAAAATATTGTTGGCCCAATTTTTTGTGAGGTTGGGTATGAGCATATAACAAATGTATATCCCGGAAATACTGTCATATTTGTTTTCGTTAGAAAATATCACAAGATTTTACCAGAAATATAGAATATTCAGTCGTCTCGCCATCACGTCTTTCCACTACTATCCTGCCCTTGCCACTTTTCCTTCGATTTCATCTGTTCACTCATTCTGTTCCTAAAAATTAAGGATTATTCTTGCTTTTAGTGTTCAAATAATCAAAATGTTTTGCGCCAGATAGGAGTCTTCTTATTTTGCATTTACGGTTATGTTTGCAGAACACCAACTCCCCTTCCCTGAGAAGCTTAATGACTTGCTTTATATGTCTACCTTTGAATTATTTCCCCATGGCTCTCATCACCTTTCCACTGGTTTCTCCCTATCTTTGCTAATCTATCTTTGCCCTAAACACAGCAGTCACTGTCTGTTTCTGAGGAATCACTCATGGTTACACCAGCACAAATGTTTCAGTAAAGAGCAAAGCACTCTTAGCCTATTCTTCAAAAACAACTTTGACTCATAGATGAACTGCCTTGTAGCCATTTACATGTTTCTCCATAAGGCTCAAGCTTTGCTGAATAAAGTTACTAGAAGTAGAGGGACACCCTCACATGCGCCATTGCTCCATAGGGGTTAGGCCTGAGACTGCAATTTTTCCAAAATTTTTTCCTCCGACATTCTTACAGCAGGTCACTTATCACATTTGTCCTGCAATGGAAAGCTCTCACTACAGATCAGTGGATCCTGAAGATAATATCTGTTCACGATTACACCTTCTCAACAATTGCACCCCACTCTGATTCACAACTGTTTCCATTGCTCTCATTTCATTTCCTTTTTAATTCCTTTTTCCCACTTTCACATTTTGTTTCCCTTTTTCATTTTCTCACTCATCTCATGGTTCTATTACCTCTTTTATTTTACCATTCACCTCATCATTCTCTGTTTTATTCTTCACTTTCCTTATACCATCTCTTATTTTAATTATCTGCCTCCTCGTTGCATTGCATGTTCTCATTCCCCCCATTTCTCCTCTTATTCACAATCAACTTATCTTATAGTTTTCTCCTTAATCTATCGCCTCTTTGATTCTTGTCATCAACATGTCTCCTTTTCTGTTTTTATTTTTGACTTCCCTGTTCTCTGGTTTCCTGACTTGGTTTGTATTTTGACCTGACTTCTGGTATCCTGACCTGGCTATTCTCGTATCTATCTCCAGATCTCTGGTATTCTAACTTTTGGCTAATCTTCCTTTTTTTGTTATATCTACATAAATGTTTTACTATATTTTAGAACTATTGTGAATTGAAAACCAAATTGCAATTTTTTAACACAAAGAAAGCTGATTTGCAAAGTTTGTTTCAGTCACATTTTTGATATTTTAGCCTGAAATCTATAGAACAGAAATAAATTTACCTCAATTTGGTGTTTAAGGACAAACTGTCTGTTTGTCCTACAGGCCAAATGGCTACCTCTTGATTTTGACACCCTGTTTGTGATTTTAATTTTTTTTAAAAGCTGAAAGCTTTTAGTTTTATAATACAGATAAATGTATATATCATTTGTTTTAATTGTATAGGTGATATAACAAAATGCCAAAAAGTGCACTAAAGATATATATATATATATATATATATATATATATATATATATATATATATATATATATATATATATATATATATATATATATATATATATATATACAAAAACAGGATGCACTCACAGGTCTTCATCAAAGTGAAAAGATGGTGTTTTATTAATCCATTAGATGCGTACAAAAATCAATCGACGTTTCGACCCTGGCGGGTCTTTTTCAAGATCGCCAGGGTCGAAACGTCGATTGATTTTTGTACACATCTAATGGATTAATAAAACACAATTTTTTCACTTTGATGAAGACCTGTGAGTGTATCCTGTTTTTGTATTTTTGTATATATTTTTGGCGTTAAGGATATAGCACCCAGGCAAGATATCTTTATATTTATACAAGGAGAGTGCCAAGCGTCCACTTCTTTATTATATATATAAATATAAATATATATATGTATAAAACTATATAATTTTAAAATAAAATGTATATAGTTTAGGGGAAAGGACTTTAAAAGAGATTACAGATTGTGCCTGGCAGAGCTTTTTATTAAACCTTAGCATTATAATAAATGAGTATGTGGAAAATAAGCCATATGTGCCCGGTGAGAGGCAGTACGGACGCTGCAGGGAGGATTGTGGGATTGCAGTGCAATCAATTAAACAGACATTTACAGTAAACATGCAAATGAACCATTGAAGTTACTGAATTTCTATAAAGTATTGCTAATTACATAAAAGTGCAACATTTTTAAACCACGAAAACAATTGTTCAAAAAAGTTACACTGAAAATTTAAGATTATTATTTTGAAAATGTTTACTGTTCATTTTTAGTGCATAGGAGAAATAATAAATAGAACTCAATTATGCATACGGTAAGTGTGCGCTATTAAAAAGAAAAAAAAATTTTTTTCTTAATTTTACTTTAGAGAGACTAATATAGAAAAATGTTGCATGTGTGAAACTGCAATCTTTAGCAGTCAAGATATACGAACAAAAGTTTAAACATAAAGATGTTGAGATAATTTATTATGATGTTTGTTCAATGCGGAAGCATGATGTAAGACTGAGCAGAAAGGAAAAAAAAGCCAGAAAAGAAAAAATGTTTTATAACTATCTAACCTGGCAAACAATTAATTAGGCACAATCTAAGAACCTTACAGAATAGCTAATTAGAGATAATATAGAACTATAACCTACACAATTGAATAACCAACTGATTTAATGACTAGTAAGGCAGGATTTTCATTGACAGCATAAGGTATGTAACATCATAATTGGACTTTAGCAATTTGCAGCAAATTGCACCTTAAAAATACACTATAGACTCCCGAAACACCTCAGCACTTCAGCTTGCTTTTATTTTACAAAATGTTTAAATTTCAACAGAAATCAGCAAATTTATAAATTAACCTTTTTTCCTCCTCTCAGCTGTTAATCAGACAACTGGTCCCATTAGTTGTTTAGCTCAGTGGCACTAAACTCAAGAGGCAACAATTACACAGAGAACCTGCCTTGCAAATACCTCTCATTGAGCTGCATTAAAAAGTCTGTGATTGGACAGCCACAGAAAGACTGGGCTGGGAAAGAAGGGGAGGGCTTACAAAGCCTTCAGATGAGAGATCTGTAGTTTTTGAATGTTGATTTTAGATATCATAGTAAATGAGAAAATTAGTCTGATATATTATCCACTTCTACAAATTAGAAAAACAAATGCATTCTATTTAAAATCTATCACAGACTGAGTGAGAAAACAGATTAGCAAATGTATACAAAAAAATGCAACATTTTGGGGTGCCTCACCTTTACATAAGTGGTGGGGCTGTTGGTATCAACACCTCCTGTTCACCTTCTTACACCTTCTCTTTGTACAGCAAGGATTTATTCAACTTCAGGTGAAAGAAGGTGAACACGAATAAAAGTACTAGTGAGTGCAATTATTACAAGCTCATGTGACTATTTCTAAACAGTATTACGCTTTGTAGTATCTTTATCTTTTGTTATTGATAACAAGCTGTAACCCCAAAATACTGATTTTTTTAATATACAACCAGATGAGAGTCAGAGCCTTAGGGGTAGCTGTCAGATAAAGACTATTCAAACAACATAAATAAAAAGATTCACAAATGTAATCAGGAAGGTACAGATCCTCTGTCAGTCATTATTTTCAATACTCTCCTTATGCACTGACTGTATAATATTTTAACTTAATAATCAATTAATAAATACTTTAATGGGGTATCACATAGAAAGCCAGACCATTTTATTTTTTTTAATGAATCCCAAATAAAGTGGGCGGCAGTGTTGACTAGGATTTCTTCCAGTCGCCTGCATTATATAGATCTAATACAAACTGGGCAAGACTGCCTCTTCCTGTGCAGGCACATTTAATTAACATAGATATTTCTTGTGCATAGCCTCCTTTTTAATGTAATCCCCAAATTCTATGAACATCAGTGTTTGCACCTAAATGCATTTCATGTAGGTATTGATAAATTATTTCATATTAGTGTTTCTTCAAATGTTTTTTTTTACATTTGAATTTATATTTTCCTATATTTGTCACATGATGTTGTATATTTATACAATGCCTTATGAAATACTGAATATTTCTACTAAATTCTACTGCTAAAGAACTTTATTTTACTTGAACATTGGAATTATCCTGAATGTTTAGTGTGACAAGAAGATTGCCATTATGAAAAAGATGATCACTGGAAATGGAACTAAGGAAATCCATTTTACTTTAATAGAAAAATAAACTTGCCAAGGCGCATAAAGTGTGATCATATACTTTATCTAGTTACATTGGATTGCAATCTAGAGACAGGCACGTTTCACTTAAAGATTACTTTACCTCTTTAAGAGTTATGCAGAGAACTTTGAAAATGATTTCCTTCAATTTCGCTCCATGATCTAATTTGACAAGTGAAATAAGTCTGTATCAGATATTGCAAAAATAAAAAGGAATAAGTGTGAGCCAATTTTCCCCTTTATGATTAGTCTGCTAATATAATTGCTGAGTTTAGACGTATTCAAGAGAACGATCCATCTTTCATAAGAAGTCCTGGAATTCATATCATCTTTAATTTTCATTACACCAATCTTTACATTTACACATTTCTCTAGACAGATTAGTAGAGAGAATCTGCTTCTGACAGCTCATATTGTATTCAGCAGGTTTAAATGAAGCATCGTTCCCTAAATATAGTGTATCAGAGAACAAAGATTTAGCCAACACAACTGATCAGTGCCTCTTGTAAGGTCACCCTCAGCTCTAGAATTAAATTGGTGTCAGCTTAAAACAGTTTTGCAGTTGAGATAAAATGATGATGACATGGGGGAATTGATTTAGGCACATGTAACTGTTAGATATACAACCGTAGTAGACTACTCATCATGCTTAGCCAGCTAGTGAACATGTGCACATAAGGATAATAGTAGTCAGAGAAATAGCAGCTGGGGTTTTTTTTTATGTTCAGTATGAATTAATGGGGTCTTGATCCAGTAACATTTATAGAAGCCAATTGGGATCAAAGAGTGTTAGTCTCCTACAAAGGTGGATTAGTAAAATATAATAGAGGTGAAACATTTCTTTCTACGGCTGTTAAGTTGCACAGGACTCTAGTGGTTGTAAGGAAATCTCAGCCAAATTCAGAAACCACAGAAGATAAATAAAATGATATTCTACTTGTTGAGAATGGTGCTTTAAGATTGCTGTTTTATATATTTTTTTTCTTTTTTGAGTTTAGAATCCAGAGGAAGCCTGTGTTTGGATCAGAAAGCAATTAGGATATTCTTGTACAGTGATATAATTTTTAGAAGCCTACTATAGATAAGTTCATGTGCCCGAAAGATTACAATTTATCTCCCACGTTACTGAGAATATTCTGAGTTCCAGAGAGTCATATTGAGAGATTACACGAAAGGTAATCCTGTGGACACAAACGTGGCATGAGTGCCATGGTAGGACCAATTAGACAATTAGGATATCAAGAGTGTCAATAAAGATAATGAAGGGACATGCAAATCACATAGAGCTAGGGATGAAAATAGAGGTTAATTTAGGTGCACATAGTAACAGGTGCCAGGACGAGGTGCCACACAAAGACATGGTAACAACACACAGTGGAGATTTCAAAGGAGACACATGGGATTCACAAAAAAATAATAATCAAGAATGGATGAAATGAAAGACGATAAAGATCAAAATAAGGACAACCGGAAATTCCAGCAGTAGATGGACCATATAATGGACGTAACTAATATGACACTTGTATACTACTATTAGAAAGGAACTATAGTGTAATACATGATACTGTGTATATGAATAATACAAACAATGTTGCTGCCTTGCCTTAGACTGCATATGTATTTGGCAAGTATTGAAACACTATACTATCTAAAAAGAGGTCATAACCTATTTACAAAAGTCCACTAACTCTAGTACAATTGCTCTGACAGGTGATGAGAATCGCTTTACTGATGGCAAAATCTGCACTTGACATTGACTCTATACAGACCTGCATTTTTCTTACAAAACCCTTATTAAAGGGACTCTCCAGTGCCAGGAAAAACAATCCTGGCACTGCAGGTCCCCTCTCCCTCCCACCTCCCATCCCCAGTTGCTGAAGGGGTGAAAACCCCTTCAGTCACTTATCAGAGGCAGCGACATGTCCCATGTCACTGCTTCTTCCTCCCCCGCCACTCTTCCCCTTCATTACGTCAGCCGGCGGAGGAGACTGATCCCGCCCGCCGGCTGGGCAGACCTAATGCGCATTCACAGCAATGCCTAGCATGCGCATTAGACCTCTCCATAGGAAAGCATTGAAAATGCTTTTCAATGCTTTCCTATGGGGATTTTAGCGACGCTGGAGGTCCTCACACAGCGTAAGGACGTCCAGCGAAGCTATAGCACAGAAAACCTGTGCTATGGACCAGGAAGTACCCTCTAGTGGCTGTCTAGTAGACAGCCACTAGGGGAGCATTTAACCCTGCAAGGTAATTATTGCAGTTTATGAAAACTGCAATAATTACAGTTGCAGGGTTAAGGATAGTGGGAGTTGGTACCCAGACCACTGCAATGAGCAGAACTGGTCTGGGTGCCTGGGGTGTCCCTTTAAGCATATTTTTCTTATAATTATGGGATGAACGTTATACTGATAGAAACTATTTAGCCAGCAGCTCATCTGTCCACCAGCTGGAGTTTCCTACAAAAAAAATAGTCTGATTTGCGGTTCACTGTGGTGGTACTGGCTTAACTGTGCTTTCATTAAAGCATTATGATTTAAACCCTTTCTGTCTGTTTATAATCTTCAGTAGCTCAGCTTTATCACAATGCTTTAGGGTCTGCCTCAAACCCATGTGTATGTCATATGGATCAGTTACATTTCCTGAACGGGTAATTTGTCTCTCTCTATTATATTCTTGTATCTTTCCGAAAATTCTGACGAGCACTCTCCAACCAGGAGACTCCATTTATGGAATTTAATCCTAGGAAACAATGGGGCTTCCTCTGGATTCTAAAATCAAAAAAAGAAAAAAAATATATAAAACAGCATACATAAAACTGCTGGACTGGAGCAAGTGATGTAGGACATTATTCACTTTAGTAGTATCATTAAGGCAGTTGACACTAATTGGTGACACCGGTACCAAGTCACTTAGTCTGTCTCTGTCTACCTCACAGATAGGTGTATGTATATAGTTCAGCAATATTTCAGTGCCAAGTATGTGTTTAGTTTATATTCACCTAGTGCTAGGTATGTGAATCTGGTCCCTCATTGTCTATATTATCTTGCTGTATTAAAGTTACAATACAACTTGCTATATAATATAATGTTGCCAAATAACAAATACCAAAACTATACAAAACAACATGAAGGAGATAATTCAAAGTGCCAACTAGTTTAGGATCTATTAGCATAACTTCACACATCCATTAATAGTTATTGTACATGTGTGGTGGTAGATTGTCTCCCTTCATTCTTCCCAAGTCTAATATGCCATAACACAACATATAAAAAAGCAGTGAAACAGCAAACCTAAATTATAACAAAAAAAACAAATATTGTGATAAAGCTAAGATATTAATTATATGTACAATATATATCAATTAGGCGCTCACAAAAATGGTACTTTAAAATAATATCAGTGAAAACTGGAGGAATCGTCAAACCTCAACACAAAATTCAATGGCAACTACAATAAAATACATTTAAAAACAACATAGAACACTCTTATGTTTTAAAAACTCAAGTTGTATTTTACTTAAATTGAGAAATTAATTAGGAACAACTATAAAATAATTTCACAAAACAGTGTCCACACTTAACAGGTATAGATTCCTTCACACTACGCAGTAGGTCATAACCAAATGATTGATTCTAGCACTTTGTGTTCATGTATGATAACTGTAGAGATAAAAGAGGTAATAGATATTATTGTCCTGCAATTAAACATTCCAATTATCTGAGACCTGAGCTAATATATTCTAATCAGCACCTTGTATTGCGATTAGAGTAATTAAACCAATCACAATCCAAAGCATGGGTTATAAACTCATAGTTCGGGATGCAGATCATAGGACTTTTTGATTGAAGCACTTGTTTTTTGGTTTTTTTTGCAATGGTTATATGGAACATCTGAGGAAGTCACTTGGTCCTGACAACATGTGCAGAGCAGAGCATCACCATCCCTGATGAACTATGGACCATGTCCATTTTCTAAAATGGTTTAACATATGCTCTTCAATTAGTTCACAAGTTAAGTGCAATGTAAGTGTTATTTTAGTCACAATGGTGTTCTGAACTACATGTTACATGTTTTAACATAGTTACTGCTACACATGGAGATTCCATTGAAGTTTGAAGTTTTGTTAGCCGCCGTTGATATTCTTTCAAGTTGTAGGTGACTTGCAAGATTTAGACCAAAAACAATTGAGTTGGTAAGAAAATCTCCAACTCAACAATTTGTCTTAACTCTTATTTTTAAATACCTTTAGATTATTTGTTTTGTTATATACCGTATTTAAGAAGGCTTCTATACATTATATTTACTAAAAATGAACATTATTATAACCACAAAACAAACTCTAATAAAAAAAAATCCCAATCCACATGTTTATTCCAAGTTACTTGATTTATAGATTGGTTGACATATGAGAAAATAAAGGAATATTTTAAAAATAACATGATATCTTGATGTAAATTATTGAGCCTCCTTATCTAAATGTCTTTATCTTGTTTGTTAAAAAGTCAATAGATGGAGGAAATCTATTATTACAGATTTTCATTTTATTGTTCACTATATAATTCCTGTGCTTAATGCGATTATTGCCATGACAGTTTTTGCCATTTTTGTTACAAATTATTTCTATTAAAAATATTTTACAATATTTAATTATTTCAGAATGTTTACTGCAACTTGATATATTCTGTAAGATGGTTATAATTTTAATTAAATAACGGCGTATGCTTAAGAACAGGTAATTCTGTTCTAAATATATAACAGATTTTTTTTATCCCTAACTTTCTGGTGTTGTAAGTTCTATAAATATACAAATATTATTTTTCAAATTTATAAAGTCTGTATAGATGTTTAGATAGTGGAATATGTAGATACCCTAAAAAGATTAAACGTGTAAAGGGATTAAACTTTTAAATGCCAAAAAGACAGCAGAGTAGACTCCCTTAGACTCCACCTCATCTATAAACCTACCTACACCAAATTCTAACAATATGGAAATCAGAAATGATATGACATGTAATGTATGTAGACATTTTTGATTAACATGGTGAAAAGTTGTCTAAGCCCATTTTCAGGGAAATGATAGAGTGAAGATTCCCATTTGAGGTGGTAATCTTGCAAACAGCAGTTCTAGGTAAAAGGAATTATGGAACCCACCAGAACCACATCAAGAAGCCAGCCAACATAAAACTAAAGGTTACAGTCTGTCCAGGGGACACCTGGCATTAAAGAAAAAGGGTTGGTTAATTGCAGTTAACTGAATGTTCCAAAGAGTGGATTCTCCTGCTAACACTGTCCAATTATGTCCTTAACGAAAGCAGCTCATGATATGATGAGCCATCAGACTAAGCAGCCTAACAAACATGAAAAACAAAAAGAAGAAAGAAAAGTCCATATCCCCAAGACAGCTGCTTAATGCATTTTGTGCCACATTTAATCTTTTATAGTGATCTTAACCACATTTTGTCCAGAAGGGATATGTTCTCAATCTTTAGTTTGAAGATGAGGACTACCCTAGGGCTAAATGTGAAGTGGGATATATCACTTTTATATTGCCATTGTGTTGCAGTATCCGGTAACCAGGATATTATTATGTCTTATATTTCTTTTATTATTATTTTTATGCTGTTTGATTTTTTTAATCTGTTAGTTTTGGGCATATGTTGAGATATTTGTGGGTGTGTGTGTATTGCTTTCATGATGGTATTTATTATGTTCTGTATACATTGGGATTTGACACTTACTATTTGTCCTGTTTATGGATGCAGGAGGGCTTTGGGTTTATAGCTCCATAAAGATTGTCACCTTCTTTCGTATTTATTAAGTGTTTTATAAGTTATGCAACAATATGCCTGTCGCACTCTGCTTCCCAGATGGGGTTGAGGATAATTTTCTTTTGACAGTTACAGTGGCTATATTATGTTACTTTATTTCCTTCTTGGTCCTGCATTACAGTAGCTATTGGAATATTATATTGTATCCTTTTTTTGTCTATTTAACAAATTGTGCATGTTAACTGGATGGAGATAGTGTTTTCTAATGACAATGTCTGGCTTAAATTCTGTAATTGATTGCTATTCCTGAAGTGGACAGGGGTGTAGTGCAATGAATCCAGGGCTATATTTAACCCCTTAAGGATACATGACATGTGTGACATGTCATGATTCCCTTTTATTCCAGAAGTTTGGTCCTTAAGGGGTTAAACAGTTTTTTTAACCACTGTAGCTCATTGTCAAGTTAAAGTTTATCAACAAAACACATAGATTATATATGTTGTACACTTTTTGTTGCCCTATCTTCTGTGGCATGTTTATACTCATTGGTGTGACATTCTTTTTGATATATTTTGGTTTTAATGCTTAATAATACCTTTGGATTTTAATACATTTGAGAATCCCTATATTTTACTTACGTTATGTCACTTTGGAATCGACCATTCTTGAGGGTCACTGAATAAGTAAGCACTTTTTAATTTAAATTTAAGTTTTATTGAATCTTCAACTAAACAGTTACTGTTTTCATCATGTATTGGACTTTTTGTGAGTGGAGTGTGTAGCTGGACACTCTGAGTTTCTTTCCCATCTACCCCCTTACAATAATATTTCATTGTGAGTAACTCTCATAGTAATTGTCAATGGTGGACTGAATGGTGGACTCTACTTTTTCAAATCTTTATTGTTTGATAAAAAAGCAAAATCATTTAAATACTTACTGTTGCTATTTGTATACAAAAAAAAGTACATATTTGCAATAAAAAAAGAGAGCGAAAAGACCAATTCTGAGTAAGAAGCAAGATAGGATTGGCCTTACGAAGGACATCTTGCACCTCATACAAAGAATTTGCCAGTGTATTCTGAAAAGATACAGTTCCCAAATCAGAGCATTTTCTAATAATGTGAAAAGGTGTTTAGTTACTCTGTCTCCCTATAACTAATCAGTTCCCAATCTTCTTTATTTATTTTTTACATAGAGTAAAATGGAAAACAGGGGTTGATGTCTTCTTATTGATGGATGACATCAATCATATTTCCTTACTGATGACATGTGCAGTTCTCATTTGGTCCATCTACAACCTATCAGCATATATCATTATACTGAAGTCAGCTGTGAATTTTGTTTATATTATTATGTAATACCAGAATGGTGATATGAAGAATACCCTGCTCATACAAGCTTGCAATGTATGATCATTTAATATAGGGATTAAACTCCTATTCCCCATTTCTACCGTTGACTCTTAAGTGCATAGAAAGAGAAGAGGATGCTGGCATTTGAGTCTTTTAGCTCAAATTGTACTTCATACTTCATCCCACTGGATTTTTTTTACATCTCATTTGGTCTAAACTGATATAAATGTTTTGTCCTCTTTTTATACATGACCTGATTTAAAAAAATAAAATAAAAATAACAGTATGACTAATAGAGATAGACAGAGATACTAATACATATGGTAAAGACAAAAAAATAGAATTTGGGGCACACCCTGAACATGCATTTCGCCGGAATGGTGCTCCCTTAATGAGCCAAAATATAGAACTAATACAGATTAAAGTACACCACACCCATAAAAATACAGTTTTAAATTTTATAAGCCTACTTAAAATCATCTAACAAAAAAAACCACTATTAAGTAAGAAAATAAATATATAAACAATATGTGATATCCCAATTGTACCTCACAAAAAAAAAAACACCCAATAAAATACAGAAACAAAATAAAGGGGAAAAACACAAAACACGTATAAAAATTTTTTTTACATCTTTTGTGTTTTTCTCACATTCTTTGTTTCTGTACTTAAAATAATGCATCTCAGCAAACAAATGTAGGCATTCAGTACCCCCACCGATATTAGGGTACTGTGAAGTAGTGGTAGGCTTAACACAATATGACCTGAATCTCCATGTTTATTAGCTGAGATAGGTGATTTTAAGTAATCTTGTCAAATTTAAAACAGTATTTTTATGTGTGCACAGTTCCTTAATCTGTAATAGATATGGTGAATGGCATCTTGTTCGATGGCAGAAGAAGGAACCATGCAGGTGTGTCAAGAAAAATTGAACACATATCTTGATTTATAAAATGCAACAATTCCTGATCAGTTAGAAGACTTTTTTTTGCAAACCTTTTCATCAGCACTTCTGTGTGCATTATTTAAATACTTTTTTTTACAAAGATCTAAGAATATATGTTTTACTTCTTTTGTTATTTTGCCCATTATTCTTCTGTCTTGACATATTATGTGTAAATTATTGCTACTTAGTTTAATAAATAACTTCTTTGCATGTCTTCTGAACTTGTGATTTTGCTTCTTTATATTAAGAACTTGAAGTACGCCTTTTCTAATTTGAAAATGTATGATTTACTTGTCTACTTTAATTAATAGAACAAAGAAACCTTTTGAATTGAACAAAAACCAGATCACAAAAGCAATAAATATTCTTTTTTGTAATGCATATAATGTTTAGAAATGTTCGCATGTCATAGTCTTATTCCTGTTTGCTTTAAAATATAATTCTGACATAGTTATTTTTTCTAAATTACAGTTTAGATGGCATTCAAAATTATTCCTGGGGAGGAGAAGAAAATACATAAGAAAAGTTGTATTTATTTATTATTAAATGATAAGTATATATTCTCAAAACATGCTAAAATGACATTCATTGTATTTTTAATTTATTTTCTAATGCTTTGAAAAATATTTAACTCTCATACATATTTTATAATATATTTTTAAATATAAATACAAAACCTAACTTTTAAACTTATTTTTGTACAAATTACATGTTTGGAGATGCTTTTCTACTAACAAATTTGGGAAAGTTTACGAAACCCTCAGATACTCATTAGTGCTAGTTATCATAGTATACTTAAAAGGCATAAAATTCTCTCAAGATTACATCTAAATGAGTTGTCTGTCGTTGCTCTGTTTGATAATGACCTGTAACCAGACCTGTTAGGAAACCAAGAAAGTGGTCAATTAGGCATGATTATCAGTGACCAAGAGCTGGCTCGTGGGTTCACAAGATCGCCCCAATCAACCGTTATGATTTATTTTTATCTATGGTGTCCATCACGTTTCTTTCGGCCTGCAACTTTGACACTATAAGTGGCTCTGATAAATTGGGACTGTTATGGGCATGTAGGGGTGCTGCCCAGAGACAGCACTATCCCTTTAAATATAGGAACCAATTTATCAAAGAATAAATGCAAAAGACACAATGAATAGTGCAAATTAAGAAATATATATTAAAAGAGAATCAAAGTACAAAAAGATAACAAAACAACATATAATAAATACATACAAAGTCACAGAACCAATCTATATAACAATATAAGATAAGCATGAATAGTGCTGGCAGTGAATACTTAAATAGTCCTTTGGTATAAAGGCAGGATTGTGCAGGCACCACTAGTAACAGGTAGGGCACAGATCCAAAGTTCACAAGGCAGATATACCAGAAAGCAAGACCAGAGGCAAAATAAATGAACCAGGCTGCAGGGTCAGGATTACTGGCAATAAGGCAGCTAACACGGTACCAGAACACAGGAGCAGGAGGACACAGGAATGAAGACCAAGAGGACACAGGAACGAAGGACAGGAGGACACAGGAACGAAGGCCCTGGAAATGCAGGATACAGGACCAAGGAACAGCATGCAGGATCAAGGAGTCACAGGGAACCAGGGAAACAAGAGACAAGAGACAATGATCTGACAAGGAGTGAGGGGAGAAACCAGGTGCTAAACAAGGACCAGGTGAAATGCTAATGAAAAGAAATTACAAACAGTGCCAAACAGAGATAGTGGTGTGAATGGGTACTGCACAAGGGAATATCAACTATGGAGTGTGTCGTGACAGGGACACACTTTAATAATACATTATTTGCTGACTGCTGCATCTTTAAATGGTACACATTTCGAGATGTAAAGGTTGCATTGGGTAGGGATTGTGTCTTGGGATTAGTGTCTTTGAGTTAGGGAGTATTAGTGTTGAGAGAGTTAAAGTCAGGCTTGGGATAGGTTTGAAGGGCAGAAATACGTATCGTCACAAGGAAATTAAGGTTAGCAAACTTTGGGATTGAGATAACCACCTTCCATCCACAGATACAGGCAAAACGTAGACCTAATTCTCCTAACCAGAACGATAGACTACTCATTTAGAAACCCCCAGCCCTAGATTTCTTAACTCTAAGCCTTGTTTTTGAATCCTGAAGACTGAAAGTGGAACATTGTGTATTGATATACCTAGATCTGTTTTAGTACCAGACCAACCGTGCCTTAAACACATCTCAAATGTGTGCAAATATGTTAAAATGGTCTCTAAATCTTCATCATACTCGAGTTCCATGTGATTGAGAACTTAGAGCTGGGCAGACCAGATAACCACAATGAATACCCTGCTCTTTACTTTTGTTTTGCTTTCTACGTTTTAATATATCTTTTATATTTGGAAGTAATTTAAGATACTCAGAAACAGGTTCAGTTCGGACACTGATAACATGCAAAGAAGATAAAAAAAAAACTCCAAATGTTCTTATCCTGCGAGTCTTGACAGGTGAGTTATCTGCCCATTTTAGACAGAATACAACTGCAACGCTAGGTCCTAACCTAAGGTGAGATATCTAGACTAAAGCAGGAAAGTAGAAATATCACTTTTATTCCATATGGCTTCCGAGGAAGAAAACACATTAGGATCTCTCTTTCTCCGTGATCCCCAACCTCACCCCATATATTGTTTGTTCTTTTTATTATATATTTAAATCAGCAGGAATAGAAGTTATTTCTTTACTGACTGACTTCATTTGCAGTTGAATTCAAGAAACTTGCAAGAAACAAAACATTGTAAATATTATTAGTATTATCTGAAATTATTGTTCATTATATACCAAAAACCCTAGCCTCCAGTAAATGCTTTCTACATATTACTGGAGCTGTATTATTATTTTTTTTTAGAATTTTTTATAAAGAATTGTTCCCAACTTTTTAAAAGAAGTGTTTCCAAAATTGACAGAAACTCTTTATCTAGGATATTTATAAATACAGACAAAACACACAAACATTTCAAAATATTCCCTAGTTGAAATAAAAAAAATTGCCAATCACTGTATATATGATCTAATAGTAAGTTCAGTGCATTTAGACCTTTAACCCCTTAAGGACCAAACTTCTGGAATAAAAGTGAATCATGACATGTCACACATGTCATGTGTCCTTAAGGGGTTAAAGGCAGAGCAGGGGTCAGAAGGAATACGTGCCTTGCTCTTTGCTGCCAAAGCTTTAAAAGGTAAAAGTGCAAAACTGCTTTCAGATGCCCTCTCAGGACGCAGTGGAAGACCAGGGTTCTGTTAAGATATATTGAAAGTGTTTGAACCTATGTATCCTTTGAGGGTGAATGTCAGTGTATGCCAATATCGGTGCTCTGTGACACATCTTAGCTGACAAACAGCATAGCTGTCTGACAACTGTGGCATTTATTAAACTTTGTTTTTCAAGACACTTTATGTACTTTATTTTTTATTTTTTTGATGGGGGGATTTTAAGAGCAACAGATCAATCCAGTTCAGTTATTGCATTGTGGGTTGTTTTATAATGTGTAATGTGAGCTAATAGTGTTTTATTAAAATAAGGAAATAGCTTTAAAAAGGGTTTTAATAGGTAAAGTATTTTGAATGTATAGATTACTATTTACTGATCCCTGAATATTTACTTTTATAAAGTTTTATTATATGGTGTATCTTACTGCATTATTTCGGACTAGTTCTGATATATTGATGTGCAAGTACCAAAAAGCATTTGTGTTTCATACAGTAAGTATGAGAAAAAATAAATAAGAGATACTTTGGGTATTAAAGGACCACTATAGGCACCCAGACCACTTCAGCTCAAGGAAGTGGTCTGGGTGCCAGGTCCATCTAGGGTTAACCCTGCAGCTGTAAACATAGCAGTTTCAGAGCAACTGCTATGTTTACATTAGGGTTAATCCAGGCTCTAGTGGCTGTCTTATTGACAGCCGCTAGAGGCGCTTCCGCGCTTCTCACTGTGAAAATCACAGTGAGTAGACTCTGTCGTCTATAGGAAAGCATTGAGAAAGGGAGCCCAGCGCTGGAGAAAGGTAAGTGTTTAACCCCTTCCTCCACCTTCAGCCCAGCAGGAGTGGGACCCTCAGGGTGGGGGGGACCTAAAGACCATATAGTCCCAGGAAAAAAAGTTTGTTTTCCTGGCACTATAGTGATCCTTTAAAGGATATTAATCTGGATATTTCTAAGGATGCTGCTGCCTTGAGATGCTTCCACAATATGAAAGGAATGCCTGCATGTGGTTATAATCCTCACATACAGTATGTACAACTGCCTGGGTAGAACCGGTCATCTATATCATATAAGCTACTATCCCAGTCACTATTACAGCCATTGTTCCAGTGTGCTTATTGCCATTCTTTCTCCCCTACTTTGAATGCAGCCACTGTATTGAGGAGTTGGAAGAAAGTATTTTGCCCAATCTGAAATGACTGTATGAGGTCTGCTGGAGAGATTGTTTTGTAACTAGCTGAAGATCTGCACTGTAAATGGGAAACAATCTGCACTTTGTTTTTCATTTTGCATTTAGCAATAGGTTATGTTTTTAGGTGGTGGAGGTTCATGTGTGAGTTATGCATGCAGTGATGTATATAGATTTTTAGCCACCTTTGGCCCAGAAACGTCTATGCACACAATACACTTTATAACACCTGTGCTTACACATGCCCCTTACAGATTGTATATATGGCAACTAGAGAGGAGTTTATCCATGCCAGGGGTAGGCAACTTCTAACACTACAGATGTTTATTTATTTATAAAATATTTTACCAGGAAAGATACATTGAGATTTCTCTCGTTTTCAAGTATGTCCTTGGTCCACAAATCATTGCATTGTTACAATTAGGGTACAACAAAATACAAAAACAATATTAATGCACAATAAATACAAAATTTAACACAGAACAGGCAGGAAATATATAATCAACCATGACAGGTGCATTCTGTTTTGAGGTAGGTAGAGGGGGATCTATTAAAGGACTTTAGGCTTAAGGAAGATTTTAAATTGTGCGGGAGGTCGTTCCACAATTGCGGTGCTCTATAGGAGAAGGAGGATTGGGCCGCTTTCTTTTTGTATTGAGGTAGGCTAAGTAAAGTGTTGGTACTGGATCGGAGGTTATAGGAAGTGGGAACAGCTGAGGAAAGCATTGTGTTCAGGTAGGGTGGGAGTTTCCCAGATGTTGTTGACTACAATGCTCTTACAGACATAGTACTGCTGAAGGGGAGATATATGATATATGATTCTGCTATGAATCATAAGAGGCTGTCTAGACTACAGAGAACATTGTTCAAAGCTGCTGATACTTATTCTCCCCACCTGCCTATTTAAGTTCAAAGAGGCGCATTATACACTGATCAGCCACAACCATTTGGCACCATCCAACCCTTACCTTTTGTGTCACTATACACCCTCCTTTAAAAATGTAAGCTCATTGAGTAGGGCCCTCAACCCCTCTGTCCTTCTGCATCCAACTCAGCTGGTTTCAAATACGTGTCTGTTAGTCGTCCCATTGTACAGCGTCTCTGAATTTGTTGGCACTTTACAAACTAAGCAATAATAATAATTAGGAGCAGATTGTCTTGGTCCTGCAAGTTGCTAGGTGAGAGCTCCATGGATCATTTTTTTTTTGTTTCAGCACATACCACAGATGCTCATTCAGATTGCGATCAGGAGAATTTGGAGGCCAAGGCAACACCCTTTTTCCTGAACAAATTTTGCAGAATGACGGTGCATTGTCCTTCTGAAAGAGGTCACTGCCATGTCCCCATTGAAGGCGTTTTCAGCGGTGGATAGGGGTCTTCATGGGCACTCCAACCAGTCTGTGGCCATGCAGACCCATAAGCAGGAACTGCAATGCACTGTATGTTCGGACACCTTTCCACCATGGCCAGCATCACGTTTTTCAGCAATTTGAGCTACATTAGTTCTTCTGTGTGATCAGACCAGACTGGCTAGCCTTTGCCTTCATTCTCAATGAGCTTTGGGCACCCATGACCCTAATGCAGGTTCACCGGTTATCCTTCCTTGCACCACTTTTGGAACATACTAATCACTAATCACAGATGCCTGTGCTGAGTCTGTAATACATACCTAACCCTTATGCATAACCGGAAGTGAACTGTGTCGCAGGATAAGCTAAAGGACGCAGATAGAAAGAGCATATGCACAGTAAAGCAGCAGAACTTTCATACATATGTTGATTTAAATAGGAATCTGTGTTTCATTCAGTACTACCAACAGCTGAACAGCACATTACTAGACATATAAAAATCAGTGTCTATGAAAAGAATCCTATAGATAAATAGTGGAAGTGCATCAACTCTTCGTCAAGGAATCCAGGGTGCTCCAATGGACAAGTCCCAGTACCAAGATGGACCAAATGTAAAATTGTTAAATGTAGAAAATAATCCAGGCACTCCAACGAATTCCAAAATATAGGCAGTTTTATTTAGAACCAGGAGCTACACAGCAACAACACAGCAACCCCTTAAGGGGTTCTAAATAAAATTGCCTATATTTTGGAATTTGTTGGAGTGCCTGGATTATTTTCTACATTTAACTATGAAAAGAATCCTGTCTCAGCAGACTTTAACCATGCAGAGACATATGCATCTAAACAGGCCTAGGTAGTAGTATACATACTGGCCTTTATTCAGGATCCCTCATTCCCTCACAGCATCAGGGGAGTTACGGGACTGGAATAGGTGAAGAAAGCCACATTGTTTTATTTATTTTTTTAACATCAAGTTTCATTCATGGATTGTTTTTACCCAGTCTCACATATCAGCCTTTCTTTGTGACTAAGCACTTTACAAGCTTCCATAACCACATTTCCTTTCTCCAGTCTCCATCATCACTCATTCTCACAATCTCAAAGTCTATTCACAACTAACAGTCTCCCTGTGTATCACTTAAATTACCATCTATCCCTCCCAAAGCACCCCCATTCTATCATTTGATTTTCTCTCTTTCATCTCAATTTCCCCAGCTCTCTTCATTTCCACTCAGTATGCTTCTGACCAACCTGTTTTTTTTTATACTTAGTCTTTGCTTGCCTTATTAATTTGATGCCTCTATACAGCCTGGCCCTGACTTGTATAAGATTGCTCTGTTTACAGTTTAGCCTTCGTTAGGCTTAGGGTTAGGATCCTTAAGGACAGGTAACATGCATCAATCCTACATCCACTACCTCTGTAAAGTATTCATAGTTACATAGTTACATAGCTGAAAAGAGACTTGCGTCCATCAAGTTCAGCCTACCTCACATTTGTTTTTTGCTATTGATCCAAAAGAAGGCAAAAAAACACAGTTTGAAGCACAATTTTGCAACAAACTAGGAAAAAAATTCCTTCTTGACCCCAGAATGGCAGTCAGATTTATCCTTGGATCAAGCAGTTATTACCCTACATTGAAAGATTATATCCTTGAATATTCTGCTCTATGTGTTCGGTAGCCTCTGATTCCTTGACAGTGCTCCCGACACTCTATTTATTTTCCTCCATCTACTTACTGGGCTATCCTTATAGTCCCCTCTTTGTCTCCTAGTATCTTAATATTACCCATGGCATCAGGGCACTGTAATAGTGGGGCATTGGGCAGATATTGGCATGGTAACATTTCCAGGGGTAGAGTCTCTAGAATCATGCCATTGTTACAACAAATTAGCAGATATTGCCATGGTACCACCTACTAAGCTATGTTCAAACAACAGTAGTCCATTGTCTTCTCTAAGGAGCGGCAAATAACTGCA
The DNA here is from genome assembly GCA_933207985.1 of Pelobates cultripes. Classification (NCBI taxonomy): domain Eukaryota; kingdom Metazoa; phylum Chordata; class Amphibia; order Anura; family Pelobatidae; genus Pelobates; species Pelobates cultripes. The sequence goes on along the minus strand of OW240919.1, from coordinate 33,152,248 downwards.
TTTTCTATGTGGGGAAATGTTATGTACAATAAATTTCATTAAATAAATGCACTCTTTTTATTACTTGGCAGTATTCTGCAACAACCACACCCAGACTGTCTCAAAGGATTACACAATTCATTTTGAGAATTGAAAAGCGCAGTATATTTATTACATTAATGTTCATTCTTGATGCAAAAACGTATTAATAATCTTAGATATTATATTATTTTACATTTATATGTTTTTAAAGTAATATTGTAGATAACTTCAAAATGTTTAACAAATTCTTATAGCAGAACAAAAAAATCACTTAGATTTATGCATCAGTTACAACTCAGTGGAAACCACCTCATGCTCAGTGGTCTATAAATCCAAGGGAGTAAATTTTAAGAATACTTTAGGGAACCTCTTCCTTGCCAGCGAAACATAACACTTTCAGTCCATATTACTAACTCCAAATCATTGCATTAAGTATACGAAACAGCTTGATGGTGTACGGAGTGCCAAAAATAAATTATTTAACATTTACAGATTCAAATGCATTTTACAAATGTTAAAATCAAGCTTTAGTCCAATAAAAACATCCATTTGCTGCAAGCATTGCTCTTTCTCCATAAACCATTTTCAGTAGTGTTGGCTGTGCCAAATATATGAGCAAAGATCATTTGGAAAAACTCCATCACTTTGGCCCCAAGGTGTCAGTTGGATATTCATTGAGGGCCCACCAACAAAGCAAAAAGGGCTCTGAAATCCTCTCTAGCAATCTTCTTTTGTAAAGAAGTCGAAATGTATCATTCACACTCCCTTACACTATAACACCACTAATGCTAGCCTTGTTATCTCAATTTCCTTTACATTAGCAACTGTATGTTTCTTACAGCTAGAGAAGCGATAAGCCTACATTTAATGGTATTATGAAATCATTCACTTTTATGCGTTTATAGAAAAGCAGAATCTGTACATTTATATATAAATAAAAGGTAATTCTGAGATTTTTATTCTGATCAGCCCCAAAACATACAATTAAAAAAAACAAAGAAAAAAAGTTACTTATACTATCCCAAATCCCTATGCACATTTACCTTTACCTTTAAACTGAAAGAAGCAAGGTGAATTGTCAGTGTAGGACTTCCCTAGGAGGTTTTGTCTTGACTTGGCAGGTGAGCTTACCATTAAATGGCCATTGTAGTGATACTAAAAACCTTCAGTTATTTAAATGTGCATAGGGATTTGAGATAGTGAGTAAGTAACTTTTTTATTTGATTTTTATTTATAAATAATAGTATAGACGTCATGTTTATTTTTTGGAAAGCCGACAATTTCTCTAATCATTATTGGTTTAAATATTTTATAATTTAAAAGTATATGTAGTTTATTATATATGTTTAACATAAAATAGTTAAATTGGAAACATTCTTATATGTGAATCCTATATAAAATATTGGATTTTAATATTTATAAAGCACCAAATTTTGGATGCACTCTGAAAAAAAAACTGGTAGCAGGCAAATTCATTAAATAAATGCACTTTTAGCAGTTTAACCATTTATAAATATGTTGTTTTTTTGTCTCCTGGCAGTACAAGTAAACATCAGGTAAAGGGTTAAAATACATCGAAACTTAATAACATTATTAATTTAATGACTTTTATGAATCAACATAATACATTTTAATCACTTCATAAACTTTATTTTATAATTCGGGTATACTGGGCACCTCCATACAGTCAATCCTTCTTCATACATACATTACGATCAAAATGAAGCCTGTGACACATTTTTGTAATCTAGTTTGTATTAGAATTGACCACTATCTTCCTAAAAATTGTGTTAAACCGAATTTGCAGGCAGATAGTTGTCAGTTCTGTTGAATCTGAACACTTGATTGTGTATTTCCATAATAAAGAAGACAGGCTATATTCAGACTACAGTCAACGTAATTCTTACGGTGTTTTGCAAAACCCAGATATCGATACACCCTACATGCAATCTGTGGGTTCTCCGCCAGTCCAAGTACCTCCAGAAAATCCCAGATTAGTTTTGCTAATATAGACTGGGGGCATTAAGACAGCAGTGAAAATACTTGTTTGCATTACTCCTTACATATTACAGATCTGTTGTGGGTGGAATGTTTCTGCTCAATCCTGTTGGTCTATGGTCAATTGATGTGGTACACAGAGGTATGATTAAGCACCAGATGGATTGAGTATCCTGCTGATGATATCCTTGAGGGGCTACATGAGCCCTGATCCCTCTCACTAATATAATAAATATTCATTCCTGGAGACCCTTGTATTGAATTATTGTATGCCCATATTACATTCTGCTTGTTTGGGGAAAGGGGAATAGATGTATTTTCAATAAACCAATATTCCAATGCACAATAAATATGAAATTTGGGTATTTCACGAACGTAATTCCACCCGATTAATGGTGCAGTATGTGATATTTCTTTCTGAAGCCAGTATGTTTTTTTTATTTTTGCTTATTTTTCATCTAACTCTTTTATTTCTTATAGCGCAGTGTTCCCAGTGGGTAGCATGTTTTTATTTTTATTTTATTTTAAGCCAGATATAAGTGGGTAGGCAGTGTGAGAAGTGTGAATCTTCATGAATCTTTATTTTGGACACCCATCCACTTCTTACGCTCAGTGTTCAATATGTTTAAACTAGCAAACTGTGCACAATCAGAAAATGTCACTTTTGCTTATAGATGCTACACTGCTGGAGATTTACTTAGTTGAAAAGGTTAATTGAGGACAACTTACTGTCTCATAAAAGAGAAAGCTTAGCGATGTAGCTGTAACCATGTAATAGTCCTGTACTGCTGAAAATCAATATTCTTCCTCTTAGCCCTGAGTTGTTTTCACAGTTAATTGTCTATAAGACATTGTCACCCCTTAATCTGTTGAACATTATTAAAAATAGCAGCAAACACATAATTAATTCATGTTGCAACTGGCAGTGAGTATTGTCTAAAGTATTTTACTCTCATCGCTAACATTTAACTAATAGCTTCATGAGGGAAATATATGAAAGTATAATAAGTAAATATACGGCCAAAATTAAACAAGGTGCTAACGTTTTCTGGAGAAGAGAGCACTGTGGCTATGCAAAAAATACAAATCCTTTATTTATTACTATCATTATGCATGGTCTAAATAAATATAATCTAATATTTTATTTTATTATAATATCAAATGGTAAATAACAGTAAAAGAGTTATTGTTTGTTTTTTATTGTTTTTTTAATATGGTAGTTCCTTGTCTTGAATTCACTGATTATTCTCATTGATGAAAAATAAGTTCCATAAAATATGTTTAATTTTAGTTCAAGAATATGTGCAGTATATAGACCACTGCTTGAGCACATGGTTGTATGATCTTATCAACAACTACTATAGAAAATTCTTAGTGTTTCCTGATCTTGGATCACGTAGTATCTTATTTTTGTGCCTTGAATCTTGGTTTGCATTTTGAATACAATACGAAGTGTCTATGTGATTAAGCGAAACCATTTTTTTACCCATAAATATGAAACATGAAAATGGCCACTTGTAAAGAAATCTACCAATACAACACTGTCTTGAAATTATTTTAATGTAAGAATAAAGGAAGTAGGATATAAGATGTAGAAATAATAAGATGAATCGTGTGAATACCATTTATATCAGTTTGCCTGTCTACATGTTGTGAAATATGATGTATTGGTTCAATAGAAGACAACATTTCATTTATAACTTATATACTGATCTTTGCTATTTTGCTGGCAAATATATGCTTTTTTAACTTAAACACTTACATGTACTGTATAGTGATATTGTGCTAGACTTCTTCTTTAATATATTGCAAGCCTCTGATCACTGGAATTACTCATGCCTTGATTGTACTCTTCCAGTCCACTGTGAAAGCTACTGCCATGCTCATTTACCTAATTTCTCACTCTGTTCCCCAACCGATACCTCACAATGACTTTTTAAATGTTTAAGGGTTCCTTTAAAATCATAGTGTTTGCTTACAGAACTATTTATGAAGGTGCTTCAATTTACATCTCTCTAATAAATAAATGTGTTCTTCCTTTGCCTTGTGCTCTACCAAAGACTGTCTTGTATTTGCACTCACATCTCCGACTCATCCCTAAAAGGCTTTTCTAGTGTTGCACAGTTCCTATCTCCACCTGGTTGGCCTCTCACCCAGTCTCTATTATTTAAAGAAAGGTGCTTTTTTTTTAAAGATTTTTCACAGTTACTAAGTTTCTTTCTCTCTACTGTCCCCATTCTTCACTAACCTACTTGTCCTCTTTTATCCTTTCGTTTCTCATGTAATATTTGTAGATGTTTTAAAATACTGCTAGCAAGCAATTTTACCTTTTCAGATTCCATTTGTACCACACTGTCAAATGTGTTGTTCTTAATACAATAATAACTATATTACTACTAGATTTATGCACAGTGGAAAGATTTATGTCGGCGGAACCAATGTCCAAAAGTAAAAATAAATAAATTTGGGACTGCTATATTTTGGCCACATGGCTTTTCTGCTCATCATAATTTTGTTAACAAAAAACATTTGGGATAATTAATCAGATGAACCAAAAGGGCACGGCAATGGGCTAGTCACTGTACTGCAAAATATATACACAACATAAATATAATGTATATATTTTGCAGTATACTAATTTTCCTGCAATTTAGTTGACACATCAAGTGAACAAAGTAAGCAAGAGTGGAAAAAATAGTAGGAGCAGTAAAACTTGTCTAATTATATATTTATCAAATATGGCATCTATTTAATAATATAGATTTTTTTTTTATACTGCTCTTCCCTTTTTCCCTCTATTTGTCACTCCTCACTTGATCTGTGAATAAAATCAACTCATATAGACTCAAATCATTTAGTGGCTGAATTCTGATTCAAAACAAATATGTGCATTCATTGCGTGAGTCATAGTGCTTGCGATTTGGGTACATTTTGGCTCGGAGTTTGGGAATTTGTATGATTACCTAAATGTCCCCAATTCAGACTAGTACAGTTCGCAACTTAATAAATCTCCAAGGTCTAATTACTACTAGTAATATATAAATTACAAAAATGGCTAATGTTCTCTTACAATGCAGAGCCTGTCGCTCCAACAATCCTAGCATTCCAAGGACAGCATTGTGGGAAACCATAATTGTGACACAATCAACCATAGACACTCACAGTAGAAGAAGAAATACTGTGCAATGCGATCTTTTCCAAAGACTTGCCGGTTTATTTAAGACTATAATAGTACAAATGATTTATAATTTGTATGCTACTATGTTTTTTTTTTTAAATAATTGCTTATTTTGATCTATATTACAGGAGCTATGAAGATGTTCAGAAAAGCGATTAGACACAATAAGACACATTGAAATGATGACACCAGATAGTTAATTACTTTATAAACAGTCGTGAGCAAAGTGTGAATATGCTCACTGAGAGGAGAACGCCTTGGCCATCATGTGAATATAGGAAACTGAATCAACGTTTGTTTACATCCACTGTAATTGAATATCTGGAACAATAACAGATTACATACTCACAGACAAAATTTAGTAGGACAAGGCAGAGTATATGTGGAATAAAACTGTCTGACTTAGTTTTAGGAATTGTGCAAGTATCTAGACAGTGCCAAATGCTGTCCTATGCTCCCCATTTGCCTGAATATATTTACAATGATACATGGATGTGATACTCTAGAACTGAATGGGTACAGTTCTTCTCATTGTGGTTTGATTGCACTCATTCACCTGGTGACTTAGTGTTATGTATGCAAATAAAACCAAATGCACACAAAATATATATAAAAGGATAAATCTGTATTAAATTACATTATTAAAGCTAATACTAATATAAGTATATACTAAAGATTCATGTACAATGTAACTCAATACACATGCCTACTGATTTTAGCAAAGTAAATAAAGGAGGGAAATGCAATACACTAGGGGGCTGCACTCACTGAACATGCATACAAGGGTGCTGCTGGGGCCAATTCATACAATACACCACAAGATCCGGCACACTCATTCATCCACTAAACGGCAACTTCAAAGCTTACAGATTTTATTAGTTTTTTTAAAAACACCTAATCTAGGCAAAAATAATGTTTTTTGTCCTAAGTAAGTGAGTTAATCTTATAAGAGCAGACATTAGGCTGTTAGAGTAGGACCTGTCAAAAATGGTGTATTGACGTTGTGGCAGGCTAATGCAATGTATGATCATACACTGTAACTAAACTCCTATTATTTTTGGCTAGGTTAGATGTTTTTAGAAAAACTAATAAAATCTGTGAGCTCTGAAGTTGCTGTTTAGTGGGTGAGTGAGTGCGCTGCATTAGTCCATTGCTAATATAAAGAGAATGTTTGCGCAACATTGATGTAACCTGGCAGCCAAAGAGAGTGGACTCGAATGTGCATGCGTGAACAATGATGACTTCATGGTATGTAAGGGAGATAGACGCCATTGAGTGAGCATGTGTACTGTGTGGCCATTGCATTCAAAATGACTGTGCAAGTAGAGCAACAAATCTGCATCAAATTTTGCATTAAGCTTCAACATTGCTCCGCGGAAACTATTCAGATGATTCAGAAGGCTTTCGATGATGATGCAATGAGTGCAGTGCAAATAAAAGTGTGGCACAAATGCTTCAAAGATAAAGAGAACCTGTTGAATGATTTTGTGGTGCCCTGTGACTTCTGGCATTTCCTAAAATTAAAATCCCCTTTTGAAAGGGAAACAATTTCAGACCATCAACAAGATTCAGGTAAATACAATGAGGCAGCTGATGGCGATTCCAATAAAGGATTTTGCAAAGTATTTTTGAACAGTGGAAGAGATGCTGAAAGGACTGTGTGAGGTCCCAAGGTGCCTACTTTGAAGGGGACTGAGGCATCATTGTCCTATCTACAATGTTTCTTGTATCTTCTTCAATAAATGTCTCTATTTTACATATTACATGGCTGGATACCTTCCTGACAGACCTTGTGTATATCATGAGTGGTTCACTGGCTTTGCGGTCTTTTCCTAAGTTGTGTTTGAAAGCTGTTGTACAGGGAGTGCAGAATTATTAGGCAAGTTGTATTTTTGAGGATTAATTTTATTATTGAACAACAACCATGTTCTCAATGAACCCAAAAAACTCATTAATATCAAAGCTGAATATTTTTGGAAGTAGTTTTTAGTTTGTTTTTAGTTTTAGCTATGTTAGGGGGATATCTGTGTGTGCAGGTGACTATTACTGTGCATAATTATTAGGCAACTTAACAAAAAACAAATATATACCCATTTCAATTATTTATTATTACCAGTGAAACCAATATAACATCTCAACATTCACAAATATACATTTCTGACATTCAAAAACAAAACAAAAACAAATCAGTGACCAATATAGCCACCTTTCTTTGCAAGGACACTCAAAAGCCTGCCATCCATGGATTCTGTCAGTGTTTTGATCTGTTCACCATCAACATTGAGTGCAGCAGCAACCACAGCCTCCCAGACACTGTTCAGAGAGGTGTACTGTTTTCCCTCCTTGTAAATCTCACATTTGATGATGCACCACAGGTTCTCAATGGGGTTGAGATCAGGTGAACAAGGAGGCCATGTCATTAGATTTTCTTCTTTTATACCCTTTCTTGCCAGCCACGCTGTGGAGTACTTGGACGCGTGTGATGGAGCATTGTCCTGCATGAAAATCATGTTTTTCTTGAAGGATGCAGACTTCTTCCTGTACCACTGCTTGAAGAAGGTGTCTTCCAGGAACTGGCAGTAGGACTGGGAGTTGAGCTTGACTCCATCCTCAACCCGAAAAGGCCCCACAAGCTCATCTTTGATGATACCAGCCCAAACCAGTACTCCACCTCCACCTTGCTGGCGTCTGAGTCGGACTGGAGCTCTCTGCCCTTTACCAATCCAGCCACGGGCCCATCCATCTGGCCCATCAAGACTCACTCTCATTTCATCAGTCCATAAAACCTTAGAAAAATCAGTCTTGAGATATTTCTTGGCCCAGTCTTGACGTTTCAGCTTGTGTGTCTTGTTCAGTGGTGGTCGTCTTTCAGCCTTTCTTACCTTGGCCATGTCTCTGAGTATTGCACACCTTGTGCTTTTGGGCACTCCAGTGATGTTGCAGCTCTGAAATATGGCCAAACTGGTGGCAAGTGGCATCGTGGCAGCTGCACGCTTGACTTTTCTCAGTTCATGGGCAGTTATTTTGCACCTTGGTTTTTCCACACGCTTCTTGCGACCCTGTTGACTATTTTGAATGAAACGCTTGATTGTTCGATGATCACGCTTCAGAAGCTTTGCAATTTTAAGAGTGCTGCATCCCTCTGCAAGATATCTCACAATTTTTTACTTTTCTGAGCCTGTCAAGTCCTTCTTTTGACCCATTTTTCCAAAGGAAAGGAAGTTGCCTAATAATTATGCACACCTGATATAGGGTGTTGATGTCATTAGACCACACCCCTTCTCATTACAGAGATGCACATCACCTAATATGCTTAATTGGTAGTAGGCTTTCGAGCCTATACAGCTTGGAGTAAGACAACATGCATAAAGAGGATGATGTGGTCAAAATACTCATTTGCCTAATAATTCTGCACTCCCTGTATACAGCAAACACAGGCTAGAAGAAATCCATGTTTAAAATGGAATGAGGCAAAATTGGGATTCTTTGTTAAACTAATTTGCATATGCCCACCCAGAATCCTTTGCGGTAGTAATATCACTGCAGATTTGTGATTTCTGTGGGAAAAGTAAGTCTTATGGCTTGACAGGTGTGCAGAGTTTTGTTTAACATTGTATTAACTATCCACAGGCTTCAGGTGGAAAGGGGTTTTCAATCACAATTTTTTCCCCCACCATAACCTTTTTGTTTTTTGCTATATATGAAACTAGGTGTGTATTATATATGTGAGTGAAGGACTCACAACCCTATTCTCAATTTCTTAGAGTAAGAAGAAACATTTCAAGAGAGGCCCAATGTGAAATACAGTTGCAAGAAATGTATGATAAATTCCAACAAAGGGGTTACACACGCAATGTATTGGATTCTTCTCTCTGTAAAGCTAGGAATTAATTTATCGGGATTGGGAAACTGACTCAGTCTAAAATGGAAAGAATACCATTTCCAATGGTGTTTAATAAGGCCAGCACCGAACTATGCAAGGCAGTCACAAGGAATTGTCACATAATGGAATGTGATAGCAGCCTTCCAAAAAGTCTCCACAACAGACCCATGTTCTCCTACAGAAAGAGTAAAAATTTGCGAGACCACATGGATCCGGTACAAAGTTACATGCTGGTGAACAAAAATGTAGTGAATAATGGATGTGTTAGATGTTTGGACTTTTTTTACACTAGGTAAACTAGATTATTGGCACTACTTTCATTTTAATTCACCTATTAGGGACCTGGGGTTCTGTTTTACCATATGTAGATGGGGTTCTTTATATGTGTACATCTCTTGTCAATTTTGCACAATATTCACTTTAAGTATGGGATATAGATGACTTTTTTTATTGAGAGAATTACCTGGGTGTGCTGATTTTTGTATTCTATACGTTTAGTGCAATCAAGCACCGGGTCAAAAAAAAACTGTAAGTAGGGTTGCACGGCTTTCCCCTATTTTATATATATATATATATATATATATATATATATATATATATATATATATATATAAGCAAAGAAATAGTAAGTCTGGCACTCAATACTCAAGTAGTAAACAAAAAAACGTACACCAAGGTGCTGCTCTGCGCTGAGTATATGAAATACAATAAATATGAGGGCACTCAATGGATTTCCAAATCAAAAAAATGTATTTAGAATGTTGCCAATATGGATCAACATTGGCAACATTCTAAATAAATTGTTTTGATTTGGAAATCCATTGAGTGCTCTCATCTTTATTATATTATATATATATATATATATATATATATATATATACACACCTTTTGTGTCACTATACCCCCACTCCCTCTAGCATGTAGGCTCATTGAGTAGTGCCCTCAACCCCTCTGTTCCTGTGCGTCCATTTGTCTGGTTACAATTACGTGTTTGTTAGTCCATCCATTGTACAGCGCTATGGAATTTTGCTGGAGCATTATAAATAATAAAATAACATAAATAAATATAAATATATATATATATATATATATATATATATATACATATATATATATATATATATATATATATATATATATACACACACATATATGACTTGTCAACTAGTAAAAAATGCCCCCCTGGTAGAAATGTATTTTTATCCTTCAAGTACTAAATGGTGCTATATACTAAAGGTAATAGATTACTTTGATAGGGTATTTACAGATAAATTTCCCCATTCTCCTTTGCTACTCTTGGTACTCTTAGTCAGGTTAGGCCCAAACCCTGCATTTTTCTGGGACACTTTTTTCACATAAGATTGTTTCTACAGCACCAAGTCACAACATTCCCACACATAATATAAAGAGAATGGGAAGTCGTCTGCTTACTGTGGGTATATACCTCAGCCAAAACTGGAAATCATACATACTTTCAATATTATTGCACTGTGTTTATATATGTTAATGTAATAAATTATTGCATACATATGTTTTGCCCTCTTTTCTTACATGCCTAACGACTCAACAGTTTCGACATACCACAACTTACTCACCTCTCTCACTATTCGTTCGAATTAAGGTAACCAAACACAAATAGAAATAGAACTTGTGGGAAGAGCTATCTGTCCTATTTAACCAAGACCTCCTCCCGATTTATAAATCACTGGTAAGACCCCATATTGAATATGCTGTGCAATTTTGGGCACCTGTTCTAAAGAAGGATATTATGGCACTAGAAAAAGTGCAGAGGCGGGCTACAAAATTAATAAAAGGAATGGAACATATCGGCTATGAAGAAAGGTTAACAAATTTAAACCTATTTAGTTTAGAAAAACGTCGCCTGAGAGGGGATATGATAACATTATACAAATATATTCGGGGCCAATACAAACCATTGTGTGGAAATCTATTCACAAACCGGACTTTACATAGGACACGAGGCCATGAGTTTAGACTGGAAGAAAGAAGATTTCGTCTAAGGCAAAGGAAAGGTTTTTTTACTGTAAGAACAATCAGAATGTGGAATTCTCTGCCTGAGGAAGTGGTTTTATCAGAGTCCATACAGATGTTCAAACGGCTACTAGATGCATACTTGCAAGAACAGAATATTCAAGGATATAATCTTTCAATGTAGGGTAATAACTGCTTGATCCAAGGATAAATCTGACTGCCATTCTGGGGTCAAGAAGGAATTTTTTTCCTAGCTTGTTGCAAAATTGTGCTTCAAACTGGGTTTTTTGCCTTCTTTTGGATCAACAGCAAAAAACAAATGTGAGGTAGGCTGAACTTGATGGACGCAAGTCTCTTTTCAGCTATGTAACTATGTAACTATGTAACTATGTAACTACCTGTCATCGCTTCATGGATACTGCCCTCCCTCTTCTCCCATTCATGTAATCTACTCACACCCAGATGGGCATTCTTTTCTTACAGCCCTAACTTCATCAGTTTCAGCACACTACAACCAACTTTTTCATAATATAAAATGGAAAAAAAGTGCTTTTCTGTAGTGCAAGTAATTCTTACTATTAAATAATTAATTTAAAGATTTCACAATTATTTTGTGCAGCAACCATTCAGAATTCTGGTAGAAATTTCACAATAACAAATAAACAAAAATGGTGGGCATAAAAATATCACAAACATTTGTATACCATTACTAGGTAGACCATCAATAATCATACCCATAAAAATCCATATAGGAAGAATAGCACAATTTAATATTTCATAATTCCCATGTATCGATCTACAGGATCTACAAAGACAATATTGTGCAAGTATTTGAATATGCTTTACTGCTGTTGTGATCACTTTATAATTTGGTTACTATGGCAATCTCCTTGATTAGTCACCTGAATGGTTAGCTACTTCTGCCTTTTTATGCATTGTTTTTGGCCTATATGTAATGGTTGTGTTAATAAGTGAGGTTTGAATTAATCCCCCTATTAAAGATCTTTGTGTTGAAACATTGGCAAAACCATACAGCGGAGCTAACTTATTAACCCTACCTAATAGCGTGCATCCGCCTTTTCGATCTCTCAATTCATGGCTGATGCTCCAATAGTGACAACCCGATTAATGGTACCAGCATGACATTTCACTCCTCCTTCAGGTGCCTACAGTACGGGAGGCGAGGTATACCTCAGACACATACAGGGGACTCTTCCTCAGGGTACGCGACCTGAAGGCATTTACGCCTTTCGCAAGCAGATTAGACAGTCTCACACCCCCCCTCATGGGTATATGACATATGACAGACAATAGGTAGAGAGGACAGACGAGTCTCTGCGGAAAAAGACGGATTACCCACATGACCTGCACTATACCAGGACTCCTGACACATGCTACAAACAAACACAGGGAAAAGGCATGGGGATCCCTGGGATGTAGGACAGGGGCAAAGAGGCTGAAATATGGGATTGTAACACCTCTATACTTCCCATACCTTCCAAAGGAGGTGCAGTGAACCTCAGCGGATTAGATAACTAGGGGTCATGCAAAACCAGCTCCGTTCACCAACGCACGAAAGTACCCAGCCACCTAACTCCCGATGTGTATGCTTAGACAGGAGGAGCAGCCTGAAGGATGTATTCACTCAAATTTATGTACCTTATTGTGTTGTTTACATGCTATTCTATTTCTTATTTCTGTATCACCTACTACTTTTGAAAAAAAACATACTAATAAACAAAGATTGACAAAAAAAATTAAAATTGGCAAAACCCCCAACTTGTGTAAATCGTGACACCAGTGGCAGGGTCAAAAGGAGGCATTCCAGTTACTAGATCATGTTGCTGGCTCTGCCCAAAGGATTTATGGATCTGTCAATCAAGGTTAATCAGGTAGGCCAGCCCATCAAGGGTGGGTTATCAATGGAGCACTGTTTCAATGCTCTACACAGGGTTTTTATTCCCTGAACAGATTGCAAGCATACCTAATAATGCGCTCGGGCTGTGCTTTTTGGGTACAATTCCCATGAAACAAAGTTTAAACGGTGAAGCTTAACTTGAAAATTAGGACTGTCCTGCTAAAATTGGGGTGGTTGGAAGGCCTACGTTGGGAGGCATTCCTCTCATTTAACTAAATTAACACTTTTACCAGATCATTTGTTCAATACATACTTAGTTTGCCTTTTTTTACTGGTTTGTATCAATCTTTGGTATATACTATAACTAATTTCCACTATAACTGAAGGAATTTATTGCACCCTCTACTATATTTACTGTATACATGTGATTCAATGAAGATGTACAGCAGAACCTTGGAATTGGAATGCTTCCTTACTTTAACAATTTGGTATTCAAACAAAAATTTTGAGGAAAAAATGTCTCAGTACCCAAACAAAACTCGTTATAAGTATATTTATTACCTGTTATGTATTAAATTTATATATGTGTGTATATATATATATATATATCTATATATATATATATATATATATAGTTTGTATATTGTATTTTTGTAATATTGTATCCTATTGTAACAATGTAATGTTTTGTGGACAAAGACCCAGGACATACTTGAAAACGAGAGAAATCTCAATGTATCCATTCTGGTAAAATATTTTATAAATAAATAAATATTATAACAAAATCACATGGCTTTAACTTTGTTGGTACCCCTTTGGAACCTTGTTGGTATTACACATCTGCCTCCTACCACTAGACAAAGCGACCAGAGCTTCATTCTGTCAGCAAACAGCTCCATTCTGTCAGCAAGCAGAGCTGACAGATAAAGTGAAGTTAAATTTTAATTTAATTTACATTGTGTTTATTGTTTTTCTGTATGATTTTATGCATGTAAGATTTTTTTTAAACTGTAAAATTTGTGTTAAAATGCTGTAATTTTGGGGGTCTGGAATCGATTCATCTAATTTACATTAATTTTTATGGAAAACTTTGATTCGGTTTTCGAACAAATTGGTTCTCAAACAGCCTACTGGAATGTATTAAGTTTGAGTTCGGAGGTTCCACTGTATTCCTTTTTAAGTAACTGATGTGAATTTGGTTCTGTTTGTATGTATACTTAACTTGACCAGTGTGAGAGCTGACCTTTTTTGCACCTAAGAATCTAAAACTTAAGATTCTAAAAGGTTCAGGTTTTATATGTCTGTATGCAAATATGTTCTAGTGTGAACTAGTGGAATTATTAGAAAACGTTATCTCATCTTTTCCTTCACACGTTGGTCCCATGGGATTGACATCTTCTTCCCCTCTCAGGGATTTATGGTGCTGTTAAAAGAAAACATTGTGGTTGTGCTCATGAAACGCACAAAGGAAAATAACACGTAATTCTTGGTGGACCATGGGTTAAACTGTCAAATTTTGACATATCGGCATACTAATAAAAATCATACACGTTGATACATTTGGATATCCTCAGAAATATAACGTAGACATCAGGATGCATGTCCTGTTCAGGGATCTGAAGGATTTTACTGTGCTTTGAATTTTATCTGCATTATCCGGTACATTAAATATTGTTATTCTGTATCTTTAGGTTGGAGATACGGAAGGTGGTTTTCTGGAGTTACTCTGTTTGTCTCGGTTTTCTGAATCTCTTGGTGAAACAGATTGTTATGGCACAAACTCAGGCTTTCAGAATTATCCATGAAGAACAGCAAAATGCCGCCTGTACATTACAGCAGGAGATCTAAGCACTGTCTGAAAGGCTGAAGTGTTTCGGAATTATATGAGAAAGAATGTGTGTATAATATTTTCTTTAAACTCAAGTACACTTTTTTTTTTTTTTTCTAGTTTGCCTGAGGTAAATGAGACCTGGGAATCCACTGGGGAGATCAGGGAGTAAAGATTCTATTAGTGATGACTGAGACCCATATGGAGTTCCATCACTTTGAAACTTTATTGGTTAAATAATTAATCATTTTTGTTTGATGGGGGAAACTGCTCCATACTTAATAAAATAAACATGTAATTTGCACGGTTTAAAAACTTAATTTAAAAAAAGTTAGCATAAAAAAACACACCATAAAAACATCATAAAAATGTTTTGTTTTATTGATCTATTCAATTATTGATTCGTTCCCATAATACAATATTATCATGCTGTACATTTCTTTGTTGTTTTCTTTTGTTTTAGAAATGTACATGTTAGGATTCTTTGACAGCCTAATCCAGGGTGAACACCTAATGGCATGACCTGGAAATGTTTATTTAATTTGTGACACAGACTGAAGACATCAAGGTACATATTCTGAAAGGTATAGCAGTGATGACATTAAGAATAGTAATATGTTCTAGATAGAATAATTTCACTAAGGAAAAGGGACTTCAGAAAAATTAGTTTGTGCACTGATTGGAGGATCCATAGTGAAAATATATATATTTTTTTAAATTAAATCTGGTAGTGGACACATAGAGCACTGATGTGGAATGTTTGAAGCAGATAAATACAGGGAAATACTTTAATGTGACAATGAGCTTATGATAATCTAATTTAACAAAAGTGTCGAGGAAGAGCTAGAAGCCTAAATATTTAACAGATGTTGTAAAACGGGATGACGAGCAGAACAGGCGGATAGTTAACGCTTCAATTTTTCTAAATCCTCCCACAAGTCATGGGAAAAACTGTTTAGGTGGATGAAATGTAAAAATAAGGCTATTTTTCAGTAATTTCAGACTTGCTTTCACACTGTGTCACTATTATTCATAATTGAATCCAGATGTGCACACCCCACCCACCTAATGAAAATCTTTGATTCAAAGACAATTTTACTGGGTAGATATATGCTAAAGACCCACGGTATACCTTCAAAGTATCATCATTCTACCACTAAAAAATACCTTTACTTGAAGAGACATAAAAGGAGTATGCAGTTACAGCCTAATCATTCATAGAAGGAAGAAATCCCACTGTTACATGCTCGGTATAACGAGAAGATTATCTGTCATGATGATATGGTTACTGTTTCTTTCATGAATGGAGTAAAAAAACTCCATCAAAGCCAGAATCTGATTCAATCACATGTACACCTGTCAAGATTCCTTGTGAAGTGTTCCTGATGATTCATTGTTACTGACACCTTGCTACAATTTGCTTTATTCTGGATAGGGCAGATGAGACTACGTAAAAAACTATATGTATTCTTTATTTCCACTGCTAGTTACCAGCATGTAAGGTGTTCATGGATACAAATAGACCTTGTGCAGATACCACAATGCCATCGGGAGAACATTTCCAATATACTATCAGAATTAGGATTTTTAATCTTCTAAATATTTAGGTAGATAGATAGATAGATCATATTTAACTTCTGAAAACCTATCTTTCTGTCTTCTCTGCTTCTTATTAGAAGTAACTCTTCTTGTTACCTTTGTGGCTGCATCATCCTTTAAGTTATTTACAAATGGTAAATGCTGAGATTTATAATTAATCCGCAGACAGCGTTTCAATTAGATACTGATGTTTTATTGTTAGTTATGCCACCTATTGTATTTTAACTATGGATTACAAAAATAAATAAAGTAGGCCTACTCCTGTCTTTTTTTTTTTTTAATAGTATTTTACCTGTCATACTAGTAAATTAATTTTTTATTTGAGGTGGTCCCGGAGGTGATATTTTATAGAGAGGTTCGTGCCAGGTGCAGGCAGATTGTGATCCTATACCAGTTTTTGAAGTCTTGAGAAAACTAACAGAATGATGGTCTCTACATAGTTGTTATTAGCTGCCAACTAACATATGCATGAACATATGCTGAAAAAAGACCTTAGTTTGATACTATGTCAAGTGATTTTGGATTTGAATAGTGTAAAACCCACGTGTTATATAAAGAAATGTGATGTTTCAGAAAGAGTAGTACATATCTAGAACAAACGTGATGTTTTAGAAAATAGAGAGTAGTAGATATCTAAAACTGCAGTAATAGAAAATACTTCCAGTGATAGAGAAAGTGTAGTAGATACCTACCTGGAATAGTATTCCAGTGGAAGTTGTAAAGGCCAACTGCGTCCTAGGGAGTGTAGTCGGTACCTGGAATAGTATTCCAGTGAATGCAGTAAAGGTTAGAGTGGAGTAGAAAGGGTAGTTAATATCTGGAGAAGAGTGTTGTCAGGACGAGGAAATACTAACTGAGATGTAAATTGATTCATACTTGATACCTGGAATAGACATTCAATGAAAAGGTAAATAATGATATGAAAATGGTTTTGCTGGAAGCAGTAAATTTAACATAATAAAAAAAGTAATAATTATAGGAATTTTCATGAAGATACATTAAAAAGTAAATAGACCATTAAGCATTTTATCTATCAGCTATAATTATGTTGGCCCTTGAATGATTGATATATGGGAGCTGTGACAATCACACACATTGTCTGTCTGTAATGTCAATGTGGCTGTTTGGCTGCTACTGTACGTTGTTCGGGTGGCAGACTGAATATATCATGTACATTGTTCGAGTGGCAGACTGAATAAAACCATTTGTTCACACCGATTGCAGAAAGGCAACCTATCATCTCAGAACTGAATAAAGTCGTTCATGTAATGAGAATTAGTAATACAGGTTTTGAGGGTGGCAAAAATATCTAGCTCACCAGTATCAGTTTTAGGCAAAACCCTTGTTATCGTGATTGACTCTTATGACAGTCTTCTCACCAGCCACAAATGGGTTACATTACTCACTGAAATGAAAACTGTCTCTTCCCAGGATTATTTTAATATAATATTTATTCATCCCTATTTTTAACAAATAAGTATTTGTGAAGTGTGGAAAATGTAATTAAAAATAAAAATTCACACTTTTATATACCAAAAACTAGGGCCTCCATCTTAGATCCCTGTCAATCACTGTTAAAAGCTCTGTACTTTGCACCTTGCGGTCAGCCTAGAGAAAGGATACAGAGAAGAGGAGAAATAAAATAATGTTTTTATTACTTCTGCTTATTTGCAATGTTGGCCCTGGATTTGACTTACTGAACTAAATTGTAATTAAATTTTCATCACATGAAAAGAATGTTCGTATAAATTATGGGTGATTTCCAATGCTTTATTCAATAGTGTAATTTTACAGAAGATTGACATTCCCCCTTTAGCACACATGGGCTCCACAAGAGTGCTGCTTATACAAAGTCAGGGCATTCAATTTGGGCCTGCATTCTGTACTGGCCAGATTGTGATGATGGCATGGATTTTTAATTAGTCTTTATGGGGTTAACTAAAAACATTTATAAAATTGCTAGTATTAACTTTAGAGGGAAAAACTTTTTAGCATTTTTTTTTCCTTACAATGAAAACTCCCTGGGAAATGCAGTAAATCTTACCATGTGTTCCTCATGAAGCAGTCTGTACAATTATCCAAAAATATGAAAGTAATTAGTGGGGCTCGCCATTAATTCCCAAAGCAGTTGATGAATCCTTCTGTCAGTCTGCTTCTATAAGGCTTACTTCCTGTCCAGCAATGATGCAATGGCGTATGCTATCTATCTACTATTATAACATTTCAGGCTGCATTATGGAAAGAAATACATTGTTGAAAGATAATTCATCCTTAGTGATTTTTTTGGACACAAACTCAATCTTTTCTGGAATGTTCAGTGTTGTTTTATGCTTCTGCAGATCATATTTTTTTTCTCTGGTTTCGATATATACTGATATATACCGTAAGAGTTTTCTTAATATTCAAGGGACTTTATTCTGAAAACACTGGGATCCCAACTGATAGCTACAGGGAAAATAGAAGCCTGAGCCTGTTACTCCTCCATGAAAAAAGTCAATCAAAAATCCTGATGCACACAATATCTATTACTCTGCCTTTTTTTTCTAATTTGTGCTCTAACCTTCTTAAATCACTGCAGATAAAAGTATTATTCTAATGTGAGAAATATAGAATAAAAATAAACAGAGACATCACTTTCTAGGAATAGATTGTTAAAAAATACATTGGCTAAAATAGTATCATTCTGTGAATAAAATTGTAAAAAAAAAAAAACTAATTAGATAAAAAAAAACTACTAGTGCTATAAGAAGGAAAATAACTACTGGTAATTTGTTAAGAATTTTTAATTTGTCTATACATTTTATCTTTCTCCCATGGTCATCTAACAGAGGTCTTATTGCATACGTGAAATTAAAGAAATTGGGTCATGACGTTAAAGGAACCCTATAGCGTTATAACAACAAACCTTTATTACTTATTCTAAAGTGCTCTCCCCTGCTTTTAGTTTCAACACCAGGTTTGATTAGGTTCTCACAGGCCTTTAGTGTCTATCTGGAAGACAGCCACAAGAGGCACATTTATCCCTGCAATGTAGGCATTGATGCCTCTACTAAAAGGTAATGGTCTACTTGAAAGGTTAAAACTAAAGGATGACTGTACCCGGATGACTTCATACTGAGAAAAAACAATTTTGATGTAATAACACTGGGATATTATAATATAACCCTTACAGCCATTTTAATAGCATTTTTAACTCTTCCAATTTTGTTTAATCAGAGGCTGTAGTTATTGTCCATACAATATAGTTTTTGGGTCTTTTTTGGTGTGTTTTAGTGCAGCCCATTTAAATGAAAAGTCAGAAATAATAAAGAAAATGAATAGGACTGTTGCATGTATTCTACTCAAATACTTCCAAATCTCTTTCCTAATCTCATTTTACATAGCAAGCAACTCATTGGCTAGACACATTATTGCCCTTCAAGATTGACCATGGTCTCCAGTTACTGCTCATGGAATATTTGTTACATTTATATTAAAGAATTTGGATAATGATTCCCTAGAATGCTTATAATTTCCACCGCCGCTATGGGTTCTTAAAATTAAAACTTTTATTAGTGGAATAGAGGTAAAATTGTTAATGGATGGCTAAGTGGACTTGGAAAATATTCTAATTATGTTTTATAGAGGCTAATTTATTCTTTATAATACATCAGTAAATGCATGAACAATTAGAGTTACAAATTCTTACAATCGCAATATTTGTTCACTTAAAATTTTTAGGATCAGAAAGTCTTCCAGTTAGCACACTATTGGGCATATATGTGCATACTAAACAAAGCCCTGGTTAAGGGGATGGCCTTGTAAAATATAATTTGTGATATTAATTTAAACAATGTGTCCTAACTTGTCTAAGACATGTAAGGACAGGAAGAAAAATGTGCATGCATGTGAGATAAGGCAAAGAGAGAAAGAGATTGAGAAATACACACGCACATGCACACACACACGCAACACAGATATAATCAATAGTAATTCCATGGAAATCTCATATTTCATCAAGTTTTGTATTTATAATTTTCTAGATTACAATTTGTTTAAGACTGTAAGGATTATTCATTAAATTCTGCATTGTAGTGAATACAATCCATTTTGTGAAATAGCTGCTTTTGGCTGTTTTAGACTAAATTTTGTATTTCATTTGGTACAATTCAGAGTTTAGTAAATAACCCTGTTTGTATTGGTTTAATATCTGTGTTATGAGACATTTATTTACAAAGGAAAAGAGCAAATCTCTCACATTTCGGTTTTGTGCACAAACCTATAGCTGCAAGTTGCTGTATTTTTTTTATTTTTTTAACCATTTTAATTTTTGAATTTTTATTGTATGCTTAGCTGTCTTTTACAGCCAGAGACTACCATAAAAGTAACCTAACCTACATGGCGCCCAATATACAGGTACATGCACACTTATGACACTTCTGTGAAGCATGCAGGTCCATAACATCATGGCTTAATAACATTACTGTGGACACTGAAGCTCTGCAGAGAAACGTGTGGTTTCAACTTTCCTCTGCCACACTAATTACCCCAGAGAGGGATTCACTGCAGAGAAGTTACAGTCCCACTTTAAAATAACCAGGATCAACTTCACAATACCACGTCAACTGTTACAGTGGGGTATTTCGGTTGCATTTTTAGGTAATGCCCGTGCTGGACTTATCAGTCCTCAACGCTTAACCACACCTTGAGAGTTCATGCCAATATTCAGGGCAGCATGTTCAGTGATACACAAATCTGTATATGTAAGTTATTATATAAATAGTTCCATAGACGACTGACCTGGTAAAACCATCCATGTGTTCTGGCGTATAATGATTGGTTGGAACTTTTCTAATCCTTAGATCTTCATAAGACCTTAGCTCCCTGACAGTTGCATTGGTTTCTAATAGGCGTTTGATCATTTTTCTACTAATGAATGAGTTGACTCTAAGGTTAGCAATTTTAGATGCATTGCAGGAAATGTAAGTAAAGATACATTACCACCTCATCCTTGCACATTTCTTGCCATTACTATCTGAATTGATGGAGGCAATCTCCGAACTGGTTCTCCGAAAGACTCAATGCAGTTTGGAAGTTAGATGCAGTGTGCAGTACACACGTCTGGACAGTCCACCAGTAAACATCATCATGGTCTTTACATAAACAAGTGACCCAGTTCAATTGCAGGAGTATACGGGCCAGATACCAACTCTAGTCTGTCTTTGCTTGTCATAACCTGTTAGCCAAGAGATGGCATATTCTGACTTTTAGTACAATCTCTATTCTCTCGATTTTGTTTTATCCTCAGTATTCCCAGTCCATATTACAGGGGATGAGATATTACGCCTTTAATATGTTTTCATGGGCTAGTTCAGACATCACAATTAAACAATTATCCACAGCAGATGATAAACGTTTTTTCGAGCTAATTTGCTAAATCATCAAATACTTGTCCAGTGACATGATTTGGAAATATGATATCGGGAGGTTTAAACTATATGATACAAAGAAATGTCTGCAAAACACCTGGGAATTCAAGGAAATATTTGAAAACAGATCTATGGAAAGGGGCAATGAGATGACATTACTCTACAGATTTAAAGAGGAAAAAAAAAATTCAAACAGCCACAAGTTCCTGTCTTCAGACATGCCAAACTGCCAAACAATACAGAGAATTGAATTATTATTCTTTTTTGCATTAGCTATATTAATAGAACTTTGCGAAAAAACAGATACTTTTGATTAAGATTACTTACAGAGATCAAAATGCAGTTTTATTTTTTTACATAAAATCAGATATTGTTGCACCATTGCCAAATGTCCAGCATATATGTATGAGTGAAATTGTAAAAAATTTTTTACAGATAATATTAGATAGCAATAATACAATATTTGCAGAAGGTGTGGAATACCTGAATTATTTTTTAAAGTGATCAAACTACTAAATTTATCTCAAAGAAACCATCTGGAAATGAAAAGGACAGCTGATTAGACCCCAAAACAGCTCAAATGGCAACCATCAGTTTGTAGTAAGTAAGGGCTCATAGTTGGAGGAAGTGTAGCTGCAGGAACAGACGACCTGTCTCTAAAAATAAAAGCATAAATAATAGCTAACCATGGATGTTCTAGCAGTTTAGCTAGAACAAAGTATAGATCAAATGATGTTCCTTGTAAACTAGACTTGTGCATGACTATACAGTATGACTCAGACAAATCATTTTTCCTGAAAATAGCACATATTTTGGGATGAACAAATTTTGGCCAAATGTTGGTTCAGCATAGCAGAATGAGAAGAGCAACATTTTTATATTATTTATATATATTCTATGGTACACTTATAGGAGCCTTTCCCCACCTTTTGGTTCAGAGTTCAAATGAGAAAAGTAACCAACAGAGGGAAAAAACAGGATATGCAGTAAAAAAAATCAAAAAAAATTCTATCCTTATATATTTATTAAATTTATATCAAATAACTATATAAGCATATCATTTTTTACTACTACTTTTTACCTCTATTGGTCACTCTTCACTTGATTTGTGAATAAAATTAGCATTTAGTCATGGTCCCTAGCCATCGATCATCTCTTTTTTGGCACCATGGATGGAATTCAGAATCACGAACCGAAATGGACATGCTCAGTCATTGCACATTTCTGAAACAAATCTCCAAGTGTTTTGTAAACTAATGCATTGCCTGTACAGAACACATTGGGAATCAAAAAGGGTAGTAAACTGGAGCTCGGTGTCAACAAATATCTCTAAAGAGTTGGACAAGTAATAAACTGGAGCTTCATTTCTCCTGTAAGGGTGGATAAGGCATCAAATGATAATGCTGCGTCTACATGAAGGGGCTGTGGTAAACAGCAACACTTAGGTCTGTGTCTACTGCAAACTCCAAGGGGTAAAGCATGTAGTCCAATATCTGTGTCTACTGAACTCACCAAGCAGCTAGGGAAGGCATTAAATTAGAAGTGTATCTAATGAGTGGGGTTGATGGATTATCTACTGAACTCACAAAAAAGCAGAATCAGGCAGTAAATTGGAGCTCTGTGTTTACTGAACACTCTGTGGGGTGGTTCTGGCAGAGCTATGTTTAAAAATGCTAACATTAAAAATAAGTGTTTTGTATTTTTAAGATGACTTTTCTTACACATTTACTTAAGCTGAAGACTGTTATTAAATATGTAGCTTCTGATCTTTACTTCTACAAAATCACCACTTCTCATTTAGGTAAATCTGTATAAGTCTTCAAATGTTTCCATTCACACAGATCTCTCCCTGAAGTGGTTTTAAATAGGAGCATGGCCAGTATATAACTATAGTAAGTTTACTGCTCTAACACATGTGAGTGTAATTTTACTTATATAAGAAGAAAAGCTGGTTGTGGGATCAGTGTAATGTACTATAAGTTAATGTCTTAGATATAATCTTTTCACACATGCACTTGGGTTATTTATGCCTTTTTATTTTTTTGTTATGAGAATCCCAGTCAGTCGTTTGAACAAAAGTGTATGAAGTTATTTAACATATTTGTGGATCTCACACATGGTTTCGTGCTGGTTGATTAATACCTCGAGGAAGGATCGATGCCATGAAAACTGGACCAGATTTTTTAGCTTTGACTGTAGCCAACTCCAGCTGCAAACAATCAAGAAGCTTTTTAGGACAGAACAACCCAGGGCTTTGTTGGAAGAAAAGAGACAGAAGTAACGACAGTCTGACTGTAAAAAAAATAATGTATAATAATAATTCCAAATTCTGTCTTTTACTGAAGCCGAGAAGAAAAGAAAGATGTGAAAATCTGCAGGTTTAACTCAATGATCCTTTACAAAAAGTGCTTGAGGGAAGCAGATCTATTTCCTAATTTATAAAACCCAAAATATGATAGTTGTTTTCAATTAGGTAAATATTAATATGTCTGAAGGATCTCATACTGCTAAAGTTGCTCTTAACAGTTTAATTACCCCCAAGCAGGCAAGACACTTCGACATTGACAAGAGCAGTTGTAGAGTGACTGACATCCCCAGAATGGGAAGGATTTAAAGGATAAATAACTTTTCAATAAAACATATCCAAGCGATGAGAAAGGGATTGGTTTCAATATAGTTTAGTCTCAATAACATATTAAACTTTAGATTGTGGATGACATGTTCCCTTTACAGGCTTAGTAGCCATAGCTAAGAGTTTTATTTCAATAAGCCAAGATGTGCAATTAAGCACACACAGCGAATATTGACCTGGACTTTCTTACTGGCAGACTGTGATAAAATGAGAATACAGCAGGAATCATTGATTGAAACGTGATGCTCAGAATTTCAGCAATTACAGCAGAAGTATCATTAAAATATACATATACTCCAGGTTTAGAGAACATTATTTAAATTTGGAGGCTTTTTAGGGCCCTCACACTATTAATTTATGCTCCTTGCATAGTTTCCTGATGCAAGGATTGATTTTTTTTTTTTTTTTAATATAGAAAGATAAATCAGTGAAGAAAGTAGAAAAAGAAAATTTTAAATTATTAATTCAGAAGTTAACAAAGACTAAGCAGCTAACTATCTGGGTCTCCCGATAATACTAAAGTTCACTTGCTGCATTCCACTGTACATTAAATTAGAGGTACAAAATGTTATCTATACTTGTAATGTTTCTTTGCGTAGTTTGGCATTGGGTAAGTTCTCTCAAACAAAGCTAATCGTAGCACAAGGGGGTACAAATAGAAAAGTAATGGTGGGGTTGGAACACTAGAGAGAAGGTGCTATTAATTTAACAGCTGCTAAAATAATTAAATATATATTTATATATTTGATCCTTATGATAAATGCTAGGTAAACCTTATTTTAGGAGCTGTTATATGTTAAATTGAACTTATCATGACAGACTAACGTGATTTATTAGCTAATTTCAGAGAACTTGTCTAGCTTTAGGTACAAGGCAGACAAGTTTTGTGCTCACATAATGTCTTCATAAATTAACTTCATTATAAAATAATAGAACTGAAATTATTCTGATCACTGTCAGCAAAGACTCACCACACCCAGACACTCAGTCATTAAAAAAGTAATTTAGATACAAGGTCCATACTGACTGACCTATGTCCACATGACCTTCATACATATTCACTCTGCAATCAGCAATAAGTTTGCAACAAGTAACCCCAATCCAGGAAAATCACCAGAAAGAGGCACGATTACACTTTTATAGATGAATATTACATGTAATATATACACAGTATTTTGAATTGCTCTTATATTAAGAATAATACACTACTGCACACTGCTGCTCCTTCTATTGCTCCTGAATATAGGCAAGGAACAATATTCCTAAACGTGTGCACAGTGAAAATGTGTGGTTCTTCTCAACAGAATCTCAACAATTCTGATAACATTCTTAGAAATTTGTTGATTCCCAAGAATTTTGGTGGAAATTGTTTCCATACAATTCAAAATTTTGCTTTAATTCTCAAAATTTCAGTTCATTCCTAAAATCTTGCAAACTGTGAATAAATGATTTAAAGATGGTGCAAATTGAAGGAGGCTAGTAGTTTTAATTTTCTTTTTTTTTTTTATGAAGAGTTTCAGTTGAGGCTCAATTTGAAATTCTGTGGATCAAAATTACCCCAAATCAGTCAGAATTTTGATGATCCAAATCTCCAAGTTTAGATATCACTCCAGTGAGTTAATATTATTTTTTTCCATTTTAAAGGAACCCTATAAACAGTAAATGATTACCAATGCTTACTACATTAAATAATAATGCATTTTAGCGGACACTATAATGTTAGCTCTGTATTCCTAATGCTTTAGTCTCAATATTCCTAGATAGAAAAAAAAATAGTATTTACCTTTTCTCCAGCATCAGTCTCCCTCGGCTCTGCAGGGTGACGCATGACGTCACCCTAAAGGTTGAAGGTCAAATCCAATTCTCTTCACACCATATGTGTGGCACTTGTCTTGATCCTCCCATGATTATCTGGCCATAGAGAATCATTGCATGTAATGATTTTCTATGACAAACCATGATGGAACTGCTCATGCATAAGTGATGTCAGGGAATGCCTAGAGCCAGGAAGTAACAGTCCTGGCTCTCTTATCTAGAGGGTTTTGAGGTGTGGATTCAAGATGTGCTTCAAAGTCATCTAGCTATTAAAATAAAATGAGTTGGGGGTAAGAGGGTACTATTGTAAGAACTATTACAACTTCAATCAGATGAGTGAGTACAGTATTCCTTTAAAAAATGTATGCAAACCACACAAAAGACACACAGATCTGATATTGAAAAGGAATTAACAGAATAATATATAATTGCTGGTAATTTCATGGGTACCAAAATAAAATATGGAATTGACATGTATAAATGAGTGGAGAAGGCCATTTTGCATTTTTCAGTTTTTGTACCACAATAATCTGCTGGCATTGCAACAGAAATTCCTGAATGCAAAACAGATTTCATTTAACAATCCTAGAATACGGTTTCATGGAAATTAGCGCACAACAGTTTTTGGGTGAAATGTTGTGAGTTTTTTCTTTTTTTTAAATATAACGTGTTTCTATTTATGACATCTACTCATAAAGTCTCACTTTATTCTCTATTTCTAATGCAATTTATATTACAATGTTACAATTTTACATGCACAAATATTATTCTTAGTTTATTCTAGACCACTCATGACCACTTTAGATTATTGAAGTGGTTATGATACCAGAGAATCACCCCACAGCCCTTTCCTTTGTGTAATGTGCCAAACTGATAAAATAGGATTTTAACATGGAGCTTGTAGCTCTGCTTTAAATCTTTGTCAATCAGAGAGCTCAGTGTTACATCTTTCAGATCTTAGCAAACATATGTGTTTATGTGGAGATCCTTGCACACACTGCTACCTAGAAGAGAGCCATTCAAATTCAAAGACTACCCAATCTCCATGCTGATTAGTGCTGGGTCCACACAGCCATGTGTAGCATCAGTTATGACAAAGAAAAAGTGACACTCTACAATTTTAAAGTTCTCGCTCTGAGGGTAAACATGCAAATCCCTCAACATCTATGCTGACATACTATCTCATTGGAATAAATCAGTATGTGTACCATCAAGGGTAATTCCTGACTTGCAGACTGATCAGGTTTATAGGAATATCTAAGAGCTCAACTTTGAAGCCCTATATTGTTCCTCGAATGTACCTTTAAATGAACTGGAAAAAGTAAAATGGCCTTATTAAAGACTTCCCTATGCATCCAACTTAGATGCTTAAGGACCATGACCACTTCAGTGATTAGAAGAGATTGTGGTGTTTGTGAAGGGGTCTTCATGTAAAGCATTTCAGTAGGAGACATTACACATAAAACCCCCTTTGCTATGGGAGGTGTAACTCCACCTCCTCCAGCATCTCACGGTAATCATTTACAATCCCAGAACTTTTTTATGCACAGCATGCCATTCATTGGCTGAGAGCAGTCAGGTGATTCTTTCACCCTCTTAGTCAATGAATGGCGATTTGATTGGCTTACACCTTCTACAACTCTACAGCTCTAAAGCAAGCCTCAGAGACTGTCGGGGACCCAGGTAAAAAAGTGAACAGTTGCTAAAGGGTTTGGCCCGTTGTCCATTATCGAGCAACCAGATCAGGGTTCTCCTAGGATCATAACCACAGTAGGATGTAGTGGTTTTGATGCTTAGAGTAACCCTTTAACTGGTTAAGTCTTTACAATCACACTATGGTGAGTTTAACATTAACCTGACTTTCCTGTATTTTGCCTGAAGCAGAAATGTGACTTTAAAATTATGTTTACACTTGTGTTATTCTGAAAGCATCAATTTCCTTATAATGAAATTAGCTGGAGAGCTCTATAAAGGGACTCCCTGCCGTATTACACTAATGTAGAGGTGAGTAGAAGATGTAATTCCTAATTATGGTGAGTGTTAACATAGGGTCACAGGAAATTACTTAGCAAGCTCAGTTAGGATTATTGACTTTTCTAACAAACCTTGCGTAAGCTTTGTCCTTTACAGCAAAGTCTGCATTCTGAAACCTTACCAGTGCAAAGCATGTGTGATCAATTGGAGGGAGAGAATAAAAGATCTACAACTAAGATGCTAAAAATGTCACGACTATTAATAAAGACAACATGATCAATGAACACAAGACTTAGACCAACGTCAAGTATCTATTTAAATAAAGTCAATTTCCAAGGACATTATCACAGAAGTGAATAGAATAAAACTGATGATTATTTAGAGAGGTAAATGGTAACGATAGCCTAAAATGCTGACTCGTTCACATCCGTGACCGGTTAGTTTTTTCACTTATTTGCTAACACGTTATTGGACAGATGCTGCTCAGTCGGGTTGACCTGTGCATCTATTTTGAGCTCGATTTTACAACAGCCATAGAAGTCATTACATAATGACCATATGGTCAAGGTATTTTCAGAGTTTTAAAATGGGTAAATAAAACAAACAAGAAAATGATGAAACATTCATTTTGATGAATGTGAAGATCAAACCCTCTCATTATGAGCATGCAGACTAAAAGAAAATGCATTAAACTCCAAACATATGCCATTTATTAAATTGTGTAATATTTGCATATAATGTTTATCTGACTAAGCGTATTGCTTTTATAAATAAGATAGTATATCCTGTACATACATAATAAGAATTCACAAATTAATTCAAGCACCCAATGGGAGAACAACTTGTGAGAAGCCAAAAACGTCTCTCTGTCGTTTTTAAAGAGTAAAAAAAAGAGAAAGGTTTGATAGCTCGAGGTGGGACTAAAAAGATAGAAAATCAGCAACTTGTAAAAATACTTTATTTAAAACCCATATTAGGAGCCATAAATACTTTTGGTGTAAGTTATGTGGTTTCAAAAATATATTTAATTAATTAAAAAAAATGCCTACCACCTATGTAATTCAGAAGTAAAGAATTTATTTTCTCCAATATCTTTAAAAGTAAATATATAAGTAATGTAAGCCAAAGTTAAAAAAAAAAAAAATCTGGATCTCAATTTTTTGAGTTTTTAAATGAAAAGGGTATTGAAAGTTTTATTATGATGCATAATTCTAATCGAAACTTTACACTAAAGATTTTACTAACTGGAATTTTAAATTTGAGAATATTCCCCCCCCAAAAAAAGTAAAACAGTTTCATGAACTTTATATCAGGAAGGGGACAGCGTTCTTTTTTTTGCTAATAAGACACATTGTAAATGTCACGGGAGATAGGACTCATCGTACGTGTTCCCTTATTTTTACTTAGTTTCGTCTGATATCCCCCTGCATTCGAATGGAGCCAGATACCAGATAATTGTTCCCTTGTGTTCGGCTATCCGTTTCCTTCTGTTCGGTTACCGAACATTCCATGTGTGGTCCCCCTTATTAACACCTCGTAATCACCGACCACCCCTGGCTGTTAACTCTCAAACACAATGGCTTGTGGGAAGGAAACCCCTGTGATTTTGTCTTGGAAACCCCATGCTACGGTCACTGTATAAAAAGCCTAATTAAGCTTGGATTGATTTTCTACCCAATACCAATGGTTGCGTCCATTATAATGGGAAGCCTCTGCACAGCAATACCGCCATCACCAAATGCAGTATATCTGAAACTAGGACTTGTGGAGGATTGAAGGAATAACAACAATACTCTAGAGAACCTGTGACAGTAATATTTAATGACAGTAATCTAGAGTTCTTCGGTCCAAGAGTTAATTATTTCTTGAGTATGGTCAATAGAATAATTCTTCAGTTAATGAGATTGTAGATTAAGGATAAAGAAAAATATACCATATTAAGGTTTTGATGCTTCCAAGTTGGCTTCCACTGTTGTGATCATTTACCAGTTTCTCGGGTTACAAAATCTCAGATATGCTTTGATATTGGGAATGAAAAGTCTCGCTACATATTTTTTTTCATTCATTTCAAAATCTATAATAAAAATTAGCTGCTATGTAAAGATTACGAGGAAAATACTCTAGATGCCTGCTTGATGTGAAAGATAATGAAGCAAAATGCTTAAACCGCGTATAAGATAATTTATTATTCCCACAAACTCTGTTTAGATTTGATGAGCTAGTTACACTTAACAACATATTTACCAGCTTGGCGTGGAACACTATATGGATCTTTACATTTTCATTCTATATATCTTCTGTAATGTTTATTATCGGATTTTATTTTTATGTTTCTTGATGTTTGTCAAGTTGTAATTGATACGATGGAGTTTTTTCAACAACCTGGGGGATTCTGCAATTGGAGGATTTTTCCAATTCAACTACTTTGGTCTAAATATACAAAACTCATGCCAATTCTCCAAAAGCAATTTGTTGACTAAAACTCTGACTATTTAGAGACATCTCTAAACATAGATATCTCATTCATGACTGCATTTCCTATCTCGGACGTGTGAAACCTGATCAAGCACAAATGCTTTATCCTTTGATACCGAGAACTAAATATCAAAGCAATTAACTGAAATCAGTCATATAATGAAATTACAAGCTAATGATTGCATATAATTACTCATCTCCCAAATTAGTACTTATTCATATGATTGTTTTTAATGTGCAATTTATCAGTAGATTATTTAGGAAAAGTGAGCAAAATCTGAAACAGCTTGATGTGTCTAAATAGCTCAGGCTAACCTACATTGGACTAGTCTACATTGGACACGTTCACTGGATTGGCTGTGTCACTGTCTACAGGATACTGTTGCATCACTCTGTAAAGTGTTAGCTCAGTGACTTTAAAAAAAAAACTATGCAGACAACATATTGGTCAGGGCTCAATATTTTTAATAGTCACTGAATGAAGATACAACCTTGTTGGAAAGTCCTTATTGAATAAAGATACATGCATGTTTTGAAGGATAAAACAAAATTCATATTTTGCTACAAAAATGGGATTTAAAAAAAAATAAAAAAATCTTTATTTATTGTGTCGGTCGAATCATAGGGTTTTCAGACATTACATATGGTACAGATTGAATAAGCATATGGTCTCTTACAATATTTTCAATAATGGTTATTTACATTTTTGCATACAAGAGGTTTTTCATATACATTTTGACACTTCCTGATAGTCCTAGTGCCCCGTCTGTGCCTTCACCTTTTAACGGTTTTATCTTAGATTGGTGTGTACCTAGGTATGGAAAATCATAAAACAAACAGTTCATAGCCATTTACATCTAGGGTTAGGCCCTCAATACTTATGTTTTCCTTTATTCCTTTTATTACATTAGTATGGCAGTTTAAGTTCAGAACCTGGCTCAGCCCTGTGTTGCCACTGGTAGGGCTGAGGTAGATACTCCTAGTTGGGAGGGGGGCATGAGTAAGGAGAACTGGGGATAGAAGGATGCAGGGATGGCGGTGGGCGGCGTGTGCATCTTCCACTCCTGGGGGTTCCTATCCTATCATTGTTTTTGGGTGTTCAGTCATTAGAATAAGTTTCCCAGGGCTGCCAAATGGGGAGTTTTTTGCCGTGTTTCTAATCTGGGCGGTCAGTTTGTCCATCAGGTAATTATCCTTAACCATTCCCACTACATCTGCTATCATGGGTGTGGAGTTTTTAAACCATGATTGTGCTAGGGCTTGTCTGGCTGCTAAGGTAAGTTTGTTAAGGAGTTTTTGTTCCTTAACAAGTAGTCCATCGGTGGGTTTGGGCAGCAGGGAGGACCAGGGGTCCATAGCTATCTGCCTCTCATACACATCTGCCAGCAGGATCTGCACCTGTGTCCAGAAACCCCTGACCTTTGGGCATGTCCACCACATGTGTATGAAAGTGCCCTTATCGCCACATCCCTACCAGCATGTATCTGTCGTTGTTTTCCCCATCTTATAGAGTTTTACTGGGGTTGTGTACCATCTCATCAGCATCTTATATGATTGCTCCTGTTGCAGCACACATAGATGTTTTGGCTGTCGCTTCCCAAATGTCTGCCCAGTCCGCACCCTCCAGCGTCTGTCCCAAGTCCTGTTCCCATTGGCCTATGTAGCTGGGGTCATCATCCTCCCTCTCTAGGGCACTTAGCTGTGTATATAGTGTCGAGATCATGCCCTTCTGGTTGGCTTCAGTAATGCATAGTCTTTCAAAAAAGGTAATGGGGACCTGAGCTGCTTTATGCTTCTTAGGGTATCTAGCAAAATCTGTTAGTTGACTGTGTCGGATTAGGTCTTTAGTTGTAGGGGGTGCTAATGTTTTAAGGTTGTTGAATGTTCTAAAGGTGCCGTTCTTAAGTAATTGGAAGTATTGTTGGATCCCTGTGGCTTCTATGCCCTGAAAACCGCACACAATCATCCCTGGCTTGAACTCCCCATTCCTTAGGTACAGCATTAATGGGGAGGGTGTGTGTTTTAGGGCGTGTCTGGTGGCCGTGAGGTCCCAGATTCTGATGGAGTTCAGAATCGCCGGCCAGGTGGTCCTTAGCGCTGGTCTGTCCTCCTTGGGTACCCATATCCAGAATTGGGGTAAGTCAGTATTCATAAGTTGTGTTTCTAAGTTGAACCATCAGTGGGAGTCTTTCAGAGCAGTCACATGGCCTCTGGGGGTCCTACATTGCAGAGGAGGGACTTTCTGGGCTGAGCCCAGAAAATCCCTCCTAAGAAGAAGACCGATCACCGGCAGGAGAACATCGGCAATCAGTAAGTACCTGAGGAGGGAGATGGAGATGGGGTTAAATTATTTTTTTTTTATATTTACTGAGTTCCTTGACCCTACAAGGCATAGTATAGGCAGAGCATCGGAGGCCTGACTGAAGGCTTCCGAATCTCTGCTCTACACTGCCGGGCTCCACAGTCCTAAAGGACCGTTTTTTGTCGGACGTAGCTGATACGTCCTTGGTAACTAAGGGGTTAATAAAGGATGTTATGGTTTTGATTCTGTAGGTTGATTCTATGAGGGCTACCTCCCTCGGTTCCATCCCCAGTGCATTGCCACTGATTTGTCGAGATTGACCTTGTATCCCGAAATATAGCCATAGTGGTCCACGGGCAGGGATTCTTGTGGTTCTGTCAGTGTCAGCAACACGTCATCAGCGTAGGCAGATGCTTTGTACTCCTCCCCCATGCAAATTGGGATTCTTGTACTATCTGGGCAAGGGTTTGTGTAATATAAGCAAAATTTTATATACATATATATATATGTAAATATATATGATTTTGATATCTTACTGATCCCCCTGCAAGTGCTATTCAAATCTGAATTACTAAGCAGACCCCAACAATGATCCTTCCATTGTTTTCACTTAAAACATTGTATGTAATCTATTAACCCCATGAATTCAGTACAGTACATAGCAACCTCAGTCAGTAGTTTCATTCATACCTGTAAATGTTTGCAGGTAGCTTCATCACATTTTTCATTACTAAAATAACTTACAAAGGAAACTTCCACATATTTAGAAATGGGTTTAAATGGTTTATTTATTAATGCTAATCTGTAGTTGTATGAATTTTTTTGATTTTTTTTTTTTTTAAAAGACCAGTTGTGCATACATTTATTATGGGATAGAAATGATCCCTATATTTTTGTAAAATAACCAAAACCAACATCCG
Organism: Pelobates cultripes; assembly: GCA_933207985.1. NCBI lineage: Eukaryota > Metazoa > Chordata > Amphibia > Anura > Pelobatidae > Pelobates > Pelobates cultripes. The sequence goes on along the minus strand of OW240919.1, from coordinate 33,118,365 downwards.
TTTTCTCTTAATTGCAAAGATTAACTATTATGTATTTTTTCACCACAATTCCACTTATTCACTTGGATTTGTGAGTGTACCTGACTTGGCTTTGTTCAAAAGAATGCAATGAATTTAATATAGTTTAAAGTGCCCTAAATTTCTGGGACTGTATCCAAAATCCCTTCCTGAAAAAGCTAAGTGGAAAGGTGCCCATCTGTATATTTAGAATTCTCTTGAGCATTTCAGGAATTAAAAATACAATATGAGTTTTTTTAGTTTTCATTTATTTAGATTGTTAATGTCAACAGTTTAAAGACTTTAATAACGTATTAACATCAACAATTGCAATCTGTTGCTCACCAATATTAACCATTTAATTCAATATTATTAAATAAATTCTGTTTTATGAAGCAGTCAATGAGTTAAGTCCGCAGTGATCTAGAATTCTCAAACTTGGCTGCAGTAGAACATTTTCAGAACACAAGAGTGCTTAGACTTACTTGTTTGCCGTCAGCAGCCAATCCAGGACTAAGCCTTTATATAAGAGTGGGGAGAATACAATTTTAAACACAATGAGCTTTTTAAAGCTTTTCAACTGAAACATTTTTCTTTATTAGGAGTAAGTCTAAACACAACTGGCACGTACAAACATTTGGCAAACTCAAGTCCTGGCCATTCTCATCCACTATAATGCTGTCAGCGAAAAACAGTGTAATGAATGGAAAAACTGCAAGATCTCTTTGGGTGGATTCAGAAGTGCAGATTCTTGAATTTATAAGTACAACACTAAAGTAGTAAAACTCTTCGGTACTTTGAGGCATCATAAAACAGAAATATGGCCGGGGACGAGTCTTTGCAGTAAAACATTCTTATGTCTGCTTCTGTTAGAATCAAAATTAGCCTCAACATTGGAAAAACAAATTAATTATCAATGTCTATTAGATGCCTTTTCATCTAAAAATGTTAGTTTAGTCAATAGAGAATTAAATAGGAGCTGCCATAGATCTGCTTATAGTAGATAACCAATCTACTGTTTTATTATTTTAAATTTTATTATTATTATATAGCAGTAGCATATTCCTCAGAGCTTTACAATTATAGAAAGATATTTGAGGTGAAGAAGGTCCTGTACAAATGAGCTTACAATCTATAATGATTTAGAGGTAGGTATATATATATATATTATTATGTATCATTACCACTACTTTAACCAGCTGATATTTATAGTTGTCAAGGTACAGGCTTCCGTATGATGTAAATTATCATGAATCCCAAGATGCTATTTGTGCATGCATAGAATGTCATCAAATTATTGTCCAAGTATAACAGATGAAGATTTTCTGGGCACCCCTGGTTAAGCTATGAGTAGAGTTGAGCGAACCCGAACTGCAAAGTTCGGGTTCGTACCGAACATTACGGTTTTTGGACCCCGGACCCGAACACAGACATTTCAGTGTATGTTCGGGTTGGAGTTCGATGTTCAGCAATTTAATGGTGCGTTTTGAAAGGCTGCAGGGCAGCCAATCAACAAGTGTTTGACTCGTTTGCCCTTAGAAGCCATCACAGCCATGCCTGCTAATGGCATGGCTGTGATTGACCAGTGCAGCATGTGAGGCCATAGACATAGTATACATAGACGCCGCATAATTGCAAGAGGTCTTTTTACCAAGATGCATTACTATTGGTAGTTAAATCATAATCACATCATAATTGTATATTTTAATTTCTCCCCCACTCCTTGTGTACACCACTAATACAGATACAGAGATATCAACTGCCACACAGGGATAATGAGAATGGCAGTACTCAGTTAGTGCAGAGGAGGGATAATGAGAATCGTAGTACTCAGTCAGGGCAGGGATAATGGGAATGGTAGTACTCAGTAAGTGCAGGGATAATGAGAATGGTAGTACTCAGTAAGTGCAGGGATAATGGGAATGGTAGTACTCAGTTAGTGCAGAGCAGGGATAATGAGAATGGTAGTACTCAGTCAGTGCATGGATAATGGGAATGGTAGTACTCAGTTAGTGCAGTGCATGGATAATGAGAATGATAGTACTCAGTCAGGGCAGAGATAATGGGAATGGTAGTACTCAGTGCAGAGCAGGGATAATGAGAATGGTAGTACTCAGTCAGAGCAGGGATAATGGGAATGGTAGTACATAGTGCAGAGCAGGGATAATGGGAATGGTAGTACTCAGTTAGTGCAGGGATAATGAGAATGGTAGTACTCAGTCACTGCAGGGATAATGGGAATGGTAGTACTCAGTTAGTGCAGAGCAGGGATAATGGGAATGGTAGTACTCAGTCAGAGCAGGGATAATGAGAATGGTAGTACTCAGTCACTGCAGGGATATCGGGAATGGTAGTACTCAGTTAGTGCAGAGCAGGGATAATGAGAATGGTAGTACTCAGTCAGTGCAGGGATAATGGGAATGATAGTACTCAGTGCAGAGCAGGGATAATGGGAATGGTAGTACTCCGTCAGTGCAGGGATAATGGGAATGGTAGTACTCAGTTAGTGCAGAGCAGGGATAATGGGAATGGTAGTACTCAGTGCAGAGTAGGGATAATGGGAATGGCAGTACTCAGTTAGTGCAGGGATAATGGGAATGGTAGTACTCAGTCAGGGCAGGTATATTGGGAATGGCAGTACTCAGTAAGTGCAGGGATAATGGGAATGGTAGTACTTAGTGCAGGGATAATGGGAATGGTAGTACTCAGTGCAGAGCAAGGTTAATGGGAATGGAAGCACTCAGTTAGGGGGACCTAAATAACAATGGGGGGGACCTACTGTTCTCCCCCTGGCCCCCACCCCTGCGCGGTGGGTGGGGGCCCTAAATAACAATGAGGGGGGACCTACTGTCCTCCCCCCTCCGGCCCCCACCCCTAAACGGTTGGTTTAAGCCAATCAGAGTGCTCTGTGTCATTTTACACAGCGTGGGAAAATTCCAAAGAACTTTCCCACGCTGTGCAAAATGACTCATAACACTCTGATTGGATGGCTTGAAATCCATCCAATCAGAGTGCTCTGTGTCATTTTACACAGTGTGGGAAAGTTCTTTGGAATTTTCCCTCGCTGTGTAAAATGACATAGAGCACTCTGATTGGTTAGCTTGAAATCCAGCCAATCAGAGTGCTCTGTGTTAGACTAAGGGGGGACCTATTGTCCTCCTCCCGGCCCCCACCCCTGACCGACGGATGGGGGCCCTAAATAACAATGGGGGGGGGACCTACTGTCCTCCCCCTGACGTTTTTTGTTTTGTTTTGTTTTTTTATAGCTAGAGTTGAGCGGACACCTGGCTGCTCACTGTTTACTAGACACACCCCTACTTGCGGTATAGCGAGTAGGGGCTGAATTTACTAATACTAAGTAATCTTTACTTAGTATTAGTAAATATGGCTGAAAGACTAATTTAGGTCTTTCAGCCTTTTGGTAGATAGCTCCTAATACCGTGGGAATTAGGGAGTTATCTACTAAGTGGCTGCTTATTTTATGTTATTTTAAATTATTTTAAGTTATTTCCCTATCCACATTTGTTTGCAGGGCACTTGTCCTACTCTTACCCCCATTTTACTTCCTTTTGCAGCCCTCTAGCCCTTTCCAGGACTTTTTAAAAGGCATTTTAGTGCCCAAAAGTTCGGGTCCCCATTGACTTCAATGGGGTTCGGGTTCGGGGTCAAATTCGGGGTCAAGTTCGAACCCGGACTTTTTTTCGAAGTTCAGCTGAACCCACCGAACCTGAACATCCAGATGTCCGCTGGATGTACGATGGTGTACGATGAGTGTTCTTCCCTAAAGTAGAGGTAAGATCAGTGGTAATTGTGTCCTATTCTCACCTCTTCTGTACTCATCACCTCATTAACATGTTTAGTATTTAAGAGGTTGAAGGAAACATTAAATTGTCACATTTTCAAATATGTCAGTTCCTCCATAATGTCTGTATGTTTTGGTAAAATTTTAGCATTAGTTTAGAAGTTTGCAGAAGAGTTCAGGCTTACTCCCATGGGGCAAGGTTTGCCGATTCTTTGCAGTCTTGTAAAAGAAAAACTCTTGATAGCAAAGATATCTAAAATTTTGTTGCGATGATCGTACATGCTAAACAAACTTACTGTGGAGTGAAGACACCAACAGACTCCATAAAATTAGTACAAGTAAATATTTAGTTTAAAGGAAAAAATGTCATGCATTAGGGAATTTCGTGATCACCTCTTTTCCTATCCATGTAAATAATTGCGGTCTTATTACCAAGATGCATTACTATTGGTAGTTAAATCATAATCACATCATCATTGTGTATTTTAATTTCGACCCTACTCCTTGTGTACACCACTAATACAGAGCTGAACACACAATCAACCCCTTGATTTAGTTTTTTGTTTTTTTTAATACATTGCAATTCCACATTATAATTTTAAAATGAATGGGTTAATGTTGTTTTGACTGTCCTGACATTTGAGAATTTGCGCTGCCAGTATTTTGTTTAAAACTCTGTTCTATACAAAACCCTTTTAATGACATATACCCCCTCCCATTTCAGCTTGTCTGCAAACACTCTGCTAACTGCCATCGCTCTCTGCCAATTATCTGCCGCACACCTCCTCGCTCATTATCTCTGCTCACTCAAAAGACTTTTCAAACTCTGAACTATTTCCAGTTAAATGTTCTACTTATTCCATCAAATTCTGTCCCAGACAACAAGACAGTTACAATATCTAAGGCAATTCCATAATTTTTGCTGGCTGCTAGGATATGACCACATATTAGTGTTAGCAATCATATTAGTTTTAGAATAGTATGTGGGCTGCTGGAAGATGACCACAGACATCATTAAAATCAACCTACCCTTTTCATCAATCTCAAAAAAAATAATAAGACAAAACACCAACTACAATTTATGCAAATTTTCATTTACACTTTTAGTGAACAACTTTTTGCATGGGATGGTCTAGGTTTGGCATTTGAATCCTGCTGTATTAAATGACTGTTTACGTCAAACTGAATTTACCAAATAAGGCAGGAGTACCCAAAAAGGTAGATCCCCAGTTGTTGTAGAACTACAACTCCCATGAGGCTTTGCATACTTTTGCATGTCTATAGAATGACAAAGCATTATGCAAGTTGTAGTTGTAAAACATCTGGGGATCTACTTTTTGGGCACCCCTCAAATAAGGTTTATATTGGTACTGCAACTTCTTGTAAACTACACTTACCAAGAACCCCAATCAGCACCTGGTGTTTTGTGAGCAGAATGAGGATTTGTAATGGCTGTATAGTTTAGCCATTTTCTTGTATGGGTAAAGAAAATCTTAATTACATTAAAGGGACACTATAGTCACCAAAACAACTTTAGCTTAATGAAACCGTTTTGGTTTATAGATCATGTCCCTGCAGTCTCACTGCTCAGTTATCTGCCATTTAGGAGTTACATGGTTTTTGTTTATTTTTATGCAGCCCTAGCCACACCTCCCACGACTGTGACTGACACATCTTGCATGAAAAAAATGGTTTCATTTTCAATCAGATGTTAATTACTTCTTAAAAGTTTGTATCTCTTGCTCTGTACATTGAACTTTAGTCACACACAGGAAGCTCATGCAGGGTCTAGAAGGCTATTAATAGGGCAGGAGATAAGAAATTCGAAATTAAACAGCATTTGCAATAAAAGAAGTGTAAATATTAGATGATGTGGTGAAAGTGACCTCGCCACTGATTTTTGGAGGGGACTACTTGTCAGCCTTTTACCTTGAGACTATGGCCCCTGCAATAGAACTGGCTAATATTCTTCAAACAGGCTCTGTTCATGCAATTGGGACTATATGGTTAATTTACCGAACAACCGCAAGAACAGAGACCACCCTGGAGTTTGTTAACACCTGTTAACAACTTGGAACGTTTCCCACCGCAGTGTTCTAATTGTTCGTCTGGGTGGCCGCAATTCCTATGTACAACCATGAGGTGGCGGCCATCTTGTTCACATGAATGCAGGCAGCGGTGTTTGGGCATGAATCTCATGGAACTGAAATCAGATACAGAAACTCCCGAACACCACTGAACTTCCATCATCGCCTGTGTTGATTTCTATTCAGCTTAGAAAGGCACTCACTGTTCGGTGAGATTGATTGTATAGATGAAGGGAACAAGCTCCAGGGTAAGACTATTGACTCCGTTCGGTAGTTTGTTCGTTTGCAAACTACCGAACTAGACCGGCCGCAAGCCCTGATTCTCTGCAACTGTTTTGGGCATGAAATCATGCGTGCGGTCAGTCAAAAAGCGACTTCCAGGAATTTCCTGAACCCCTGCTCTGATCTGGGTGATTTTTGGATATGTTGTTCACCCAGATAACGACTATATGGGGATATGTTGTGTTTTGGGGTACTTATTGGACTTAGTAAAAATGTTTGTTTTTTCTAACTGGGGATAATTAAGGTAATGCATTATCTGCCCTAATTATATAACAGGTAGAGGGGAGGGATTGTATGTGAGTTATGAGAGTGTTGTACAGTTAATTACTGTTCTTATTGGTTTGTCAGCTTTGTGTCCCTGTCCCCCACAAGGTCCATGTGGGTGTATACCTTGCTTGGGGACTTGCATAAAAGGTTAGCTGTGGCTTCCATTAAACAGACTTACTTCTCCCTCAATCTAGAGTCCTGTTTCTTATTGGGGGAAACTATATCACTACAAGGGATTGTTATAATCATTATACTCCCTTTGATTCTCTGAGCTCTTGTAAGAGCTATTCCTGCTTGACTCTCTTGAGGAAGAGAGGTTTACCCACTGGAACCTGGAGCCTTGTTGTAGGTCCAGGGTGGGTAGGAGACGACAAGACCCCAACCAAGCAGCGGCAGTTGTGGGGTCTGCAGTGCTTATGGTGTCTGGAGGAGTGCTCGGATAACTTGGTGAGCACTAGGAGCGATCCATCAGCAGAGGTACCCAACCGGGGTACAGAAAGCTTCGTTACAGATGACTTTACAGTTAGTGTTTAGGAAGGCTGTGTAAGTCACATGAAGGGAGGTGTGACTAGGTCTGCATTAACAAAGTGATTTAACTCCTAAATTACAGAGAATTGAGCAGTGAGACTGCAGGGACATGATCTACACACCAAAACTGAAAGAAAAGAAGGGGAGCTGTCAAGGATAGGGGTTTGGTGTAACACCCTCATCCCGTACCTAACCCACAAAAAAAGGTCACCTAGACTGGAAAAGTAGGGGATAACCCTAGGGAATACAGTAAAATATACACCAAAACTGCTTCATTAAGCTAAAGTTGTTTTGGTGACTGTAGTATCCAGTATTCAGTATTAAGGGCCAGTTGTGTATACTTAACCTAAATGTTCCAGTTTTTCTAACTATATACAATGTAGTCTTCTCCAGGTTTCAGGGGCAGGTGGGGTGAAGAGGATAATGTCCATTTGTTTTCCTTCTTTTAGCAGAGGGTGACCTCTATTATTTTGCATGTGGTCCAGCATCAGACTGTGTTTTATTATAAATGAAAGTGATGTTTCAATATTTGCAGATGACATAAAACTCTGTAAAATAATACAATGTGAACAGAATATTGCTTAGGGGATAGATTGGAAAACTGGACCCTCAAATGGCCGATTACATTTAATGTAGAAAAATGCTAAGTTATGCAGTTTGGAGTAAAGAATGCACTAGCAACTTACACTCTAAATGGTAGTAAATTAGGGATAACAACACATGAGAAGGATTTGATAAATGGTATAGAAAGCAAACTAGGCAACAATGTGCAATGTCAGTTGATAGTTGTTAAGGCCAGTAAGGCATTGTAATGTATAAATAAGGGAATTAATTCACTCATTGAAAATATAATTTCTCTTGTTTATAAATCACTGTTAAGACCACACCTTAAATATGCTGTGCAACTTTGGGCACCTGTTCTAAAAAGGGATATTATGGCACTAAAGAAAGTGCAGAGGCAGGCTACAAAATTAATGGTACATTTTAGTAATGAAGAAAGGCTAACACATTTAAATCTCTTTAGTTTGGAAAAATGGTACCTCAGAGGGGATTCGATAGCATTATACAAATATATTAAGGGTCAATGCAAACCATTGTCTGGAAATCTGTCCATAAACATGACTATAAATAGGACACAAGGTCAGGCATTTAGACTGGAATAAAGGATATTTACTCTAGTGCAAAGGAAAGGTTGTTTTTTGGTTTTTTTACAGTGAGAACAATAAGGATGTAGAATTCTCGCCTGTAGAGGTTATTTTATCAGAGTCTATACAGATGTTTAAAGATGAAGTTGATAAAAACACAATATTCAAGGATATAATTTTTAATTAGTGGGGTAAAAGCTTTTTGATTCAATGAGATATCTGACTGCCATTCTAGGGTCAAGAATAATTTTTTTCTAGCGTGTTGCAAAATTGGAAGCGCTTCAACAGGGTTTTTTTTTTTTTGCCTTCTTTTGGGAAAAGAAAGATGTGAGAAAGGCTGAATATGTGTCTATTTTCAGCTATGTTATTATGTAAAAATCAGTATAAAAGCAATGTTTTGACTCAACTATTCCATTTTGGAGATGCTCTGACCCAGTCATTTTGCCATCATTATTTGTTCCTTGTCAAAGTCACTCAGATCTTTTTACTTTTTTATTGTTTCCAATACATGAAATTCAAGAACTGAATGCTCCCTATCCCTCCCTTTGACTGATGTCATTGTACCAATATATTCAGTGTTATCTACTTAACCTGTCAGGGGTTTCAATGTTGTGTGTGGACCCTAGGATTTGATGTAGTTTTGTATATGGCATGTTTTGACTTTGTAGCAAGTATGATTTTGAAACATACTATTTTTAATTTCATTTCATTTTGAATCTAATAATTTTGCTAAAATTTTGTTGGTTTATTTAGCAATACTGAAGTATATTTGGCTTATAAAATGCACCTTAATTCTTGAATCAAGCTAGAAATAGGTCATTTGTGATTTTAAATAGTTGGCTTTTAGAAGGGTCATACATGTAGCTTGATCAACATGCATTTTGCACCTTTTTACTTAAAGCATTTGGCATCTTTTAAAACAATTGCTACTGTCATTTTTTGTCATTATGTAGAAAATTAAGAAGAACAAACATTGAAACATATCATAGTTCGCAAAATGTTCCTATCCTTTTGGCTCTTCCAAAATAAAAAATAAAATAATAAAAAGTTTACAATTACTCAGTTTAAGATATGTGTGCAATACTACTGTCCCGTCAGATCCTGGATTCCCTAAAAGACAGGCCTGTTTATTTTTCTATCGTCTATACCTAGCAATCAAACTTTTTTTTTGCCTACTTTTGGATCAACAGCAAAAACAGATGCTAGAAAGGCTGAACTTGATGGACACGTCTCTTTTCAGACTACATAACTATATAACATCTGGGGATGGGATCAGCACTCATATTAAATGTAGTTACAACGTACATGTATCTATTGGTTTATGGTGTTGAATGTGACGTGAGGTCTCATTGACTCAGGAATTAAGTATATGTCATGAGAGGGGCAGAAACCAACATGTTTAGGGGTCAAAGTCAAAATATGAGAGCAAAGTCCAGTGCCCCACCATCTTTAAACTTGCTCAAATGTCAATTGATAATCCCTTAAACGCCAAGAATCTCGGCTATGTTAAATCATGCCATGTGTAGAGTTGAGCAAACCTGAACTGTAAAGTTTGGGTTTGTCCCGAATATTACGGTTTTTGGACCCCAGACCCGAACACGGACATATCACTGTATGTTTGGGTTGGAGTTCAGTGTTTGGCGATTTAATGACGCGTTTTCAAAGGCTGCAGGGCAGCCAATCTACAAGCATTTGACTCATGTGCCCTTAGAAGCCATCACAGTCATGCTTACTAATGGCATGGCTGTGATTGGCCAGTGCAGCATATGACCCAGCCTCTATATTCAAGCTGGAGTCGCGTAGCGCCGCATGCACATGAGGTCTTATTAGTGTAGGGAGAGGATGCTGCCACTGATAGGGACAGCTTAGGAAAGAATTCTGCAAACTAGTACATTAGTGGGGTGCACTTCATATCTGAGAGTCAAATGGAAGCTTCAAATACAGTGGTTACATCTGAGTTTTAAAAAGTAAATTTTTTGGGGTGCTAAATAGTACATCAGTGGGATAGTACATTAGTGGTGTGCATTTCATATCTTAGAGTCAAATAGAAGCACCTAATAGTGTGCTTACAGCGCGGTGGTAAACATTATTTTCTGGGTGCTAATCTGCTAAATAGTACATTTTGGGGCGTGCACTTCATATCTGAGAGTCAAATAGAAGCATCTAATAGTGTGCTTACAGCACAGTTGTAAAAATTCTAATTTTCTGGCTGCTAATGTGCTAAATAGTACATTTTGGGGCATGCACTTTATATCTGAGAGTCAAATAGAAGTGTCTACTAGTGTGCTTACATTGCACTTTCAAAAATTATAATTTGTGGGGTGCTAATCTGCTAAATAGTACATTTGCGGACTGCACTTCATATCTGAGAGTCAAATAGAAGCGTCTAATAGTGTGCTTACAGAGCAGTTGTAAAAATTCTAATTTTCTGGGTGCTAATCTGCTAAATAGTATATTTGAGGACTTCTTATTTCTGAGAGTCAAATCGAAGTGTCTAATAGTGTGGTTACATCACACTATCAAAAAAAATTTTGGGTGCTAAATAGTACATTTGCAGCCTGCGGTGCATTTCTGCAGTCCAATAAACTAAACTAAAAAAAAAAAAAAAAAATTGACTGTTGGCGGTTACATTGTCGCCTGACATAAAACATCTGTTAGTTTGGTGGGTGAACGCAAAGAATGAGGAGAGCGTCAAATAAGGGACGTGGTCCTGGTCGTGGTGCTTTTGGTGTTGGTGGAATCCCTGTTGCAAGGACGTGGTCGATCTGTGCCTGCTACACGCACAAGTGAAACACCTTCCTCAGGTACGAGTAGGCGACAGAACCTTCAGCGTTATTTGGTAGGCCCGAATACCGCTCTACAAATGGAGAGGCCAGGACAAGTACAGGCAATAGTAGATTGGATGGCTGACAGTGCCTCCAATTCCTGCACATTGTCTCCCACCCGGTGCCCTGCTGAAAGCTCAGAGTTGGCACTTGCAGCCCATGGCCATCTGTCTATAACCCAAGCAGTCTAAGCCACAAGTCATGCAGCAGTCTTATGCTTTTTGATGACTCTGCTGGTGGGGTTTTCATGGGCCATCCACCTAGCCCTGCCCCAGATATGGAAGGGGATTGAATGCACTGATGCACAGCCACTTATGTGTGAGGATGTGGACATGCAAGGACCACCGCAGCACATCTCTGATGATGATGAAACACAGGTGCCAACTGCTGTGGCTTTTGGCAGTGTGCAGACCGGCAAGGAGGGCAGGGTTGAGGAGTGGGTGGAAGATGATGTGGAGATGATGAGGTCCTAGACCCCACATGGAATGAAGGTCATGAGAGTGACCTGTGCAGTTTGGAGGAAGAGGCAGTGGTCGCACAGAGGCACCAGCACAGCATAAGAGGGAGCAGGGTGCAAAAGCGGATTGGCCATCCCCTAGACGGTACGCCTGTTACTGCCCACCACCAGACAATGTGCTGACGACAAGACACGAGTGGAAAACTGAGCACAACCTGCATGACCAGGCATCTACATGCAAAGCATGAGCTGCAGCAGAGTAAGCACATTAAAAACCAAGAAAGGTCTCAGGCTCCTCCTGCTTCCTCTTCTGCTGCTGTCTCGGCCTCTTCCTCCACCTCAGGAGTGACAGTGGCACCTGCCACCCCGCAAACAGAGGATGTGGCAGCAACGCCACCACGTCCGCCACCATCCCCAAGCATCTCCACACTGTCCCATGGAAGCGTTCAGCTGTCCATCTCCCAAACACTGGCGAGAAAGAGGAAGTACGCCCCTACCCACCAGCGATCATTGGCCCTGAATGTCAGCATTTCAAAATTTGTGGCCTTTAAAATGCTGTCATTCCGACGGACAGTTTTAAAAACCTGATGGCGGTGGCTGTCCCACAGTACGTGGTTCCCATCCGTCACTACTTTTCTAGACGAGCCATCCCTTCCCTGCACAACCAATTGGCGGACAAAATCAGGTGTGCACTGCGCAACTCCATCAGTGGCAAGGTCAACATAACCACAGATACGTGGACCAGTAAGCATGGGCAGGGACGCTATATCTCCATAACTGCACACTGGGCAAATGTAGTGGTGGCTGGGCCTTATGCGGATAGCAGTTTGGCGCATGTCCTTCTGCCACCAAGGATTGCATGGCATTTCTCTTTGCCTCCTGTTGCCTCCTCCTCCTACTCTGCTTCCTTCTCCTCTACCATCACCTCATCTGGGCAGCGTAACACCTTCACCACCAACTTCAGCACAGCCCGGGGGAAACGACAGCAGGCTGTTTTAAACTGATATGTTTGGGGGGAAAACCCCACACCGCACAGGAGCTGTGGACGGGCATGGAACAACAGACCGATGAGTGGTTGTTGCCACTGAGCCTCAAGCCCGGCCTGGTGGTGTGCTATAATGGGTGAAATCTCGTAGCAGCTCTCGGCCTAGCGGGTTTTCTGCACATCCCCTGCCTGGCGCATGTGCTGAAATTGGTGGTGCGGAAATTCCTGAAAAACTACCCAGATATATCAAAACTGCTGCAGAAGAAAGTGCAGCCGTCGGTGCGCCCTTTCAGCGTTCTCACCCTGCTGCTGCTCGCCTGTCTGTGCTGCAGCGTAACTTAGGCCTTCCCACTCACTGCCTCATATGCGACGTGCCCACAAGGTGGAACTCCACCTTGCACATGCTGGAGAGACTGTGTGAGCAGCAGGTGATAGTGGAGTTTCAGATGCAGCACGCATGGGTCAGTCGCTCTGCGGAACAGCACCACTTCACCACCAATGAGTGGGCCTCCATGTGAGACCTGTGTGCCATTTTGCACTGTTTTGAATACTCCACCAACATGGCCAGTGCCGATGACGCCGTTCTCAGCCTTACTATCCCGCTTCTATGTCTCCTTTAAAAAACACTGCGGGCGATGATGGAAGAGGATGTGGTACAGCAGGAAGAGGAGGAGGAAGAGGGGTCATTTCCACAGTTATCAGGCCAGTCATTCACTAGTGGCTTGGAGGGTGGGTTCCTGCACCAGCATAGGCCAGGCACACAATTGTCCAGCCAGGGCACAGTTCTGGAGGATGAGGAGGAGGATGATGAGGATGAGGAGGAGGAGGAACCGTGTTCACAGCAGGGTGGCACCCAACGCAGCTCGTGGGCATCACTGGAGCATGGCTGGGGGGATACAGAGGACACAGACGATATACCTCCCACAGAAGACAGCTTGTCCTTGCCTCTGGGCAGCCTGGCACACATGAGTGACTACATGCTGCAGTGCCTGCGCAACGACTGCCAAGTTGCACACATTCTAACTTGTACTGATTACTGGGTGGCCACCCTGCTGGATCCCCGTTACAAGGACAACGTGCTGTCCTTAATTCCCTCACTGGAGCGTGATCGGAAGATGCGCAAAGACAAGCGCACGCTGGTAGACGTGCTGCTGAGGGCATTCCCTAGTGACACCAGGGGCTCAGTGGAAGCACAAGGCAAAGGCAGAGGAGGAGGAAGAGGTCGCCAACGCAGCTGGGGCACCGCCAGCACCTCAGAAGGCCGAAATGTGGAAAAGCTTTGTCAGCACGCCACAACAACCAGCTCCACAATCTGATATGGAACGTCTTAGCAGGAGGCAGAATTTCAGCAACATGGTGGAACAGTACTTGTGCACACGCCTAGCACGCCACAATAACCAGCACCACAATCTGATATGGAACGTCTTGGCAGGAGGCAGAATTTCAGCAACATGGTGGAACAGTACGTGTGCACACTCCTACACGTCCTGATTGATGGGTCTGCCCCATTCAACTTCTGGGTTTCCAAATTGGGCACATGGCCTGAGCTTGCCCTTTATGTCTTGGAGGTGCTGGCCTGCCCTGCATCCAGTGTATTGTCTGAACGTGTGCTTAGCATGGCAGGAGCATTATCACAGACAAGCGCAGCCGCCTGTCCACAGCCAACGTGGACAAGCTCACGTTTATTAAAATAAACCAGGCATGGAACCCACCAGACTTGTCTGTACCTTGTGCAGAATAGACATTTATACCGGCTTCACCCAGCCATTGTTATACTCGAGTGCACTTATTCTTTGTTTTCTTTTTTTATATGTCCCAATATTTTGTGGGCTACCCCAATAAAAAAATAAAATATATAAAAATAAAAAAAAACAGTGTTGGCTACCTCCTCCTCCTCCTCCTCCACCGCCGCTTTCACCTACACCGCCACAGTGTATACCCAGATATATCAGAGCTGCTGCAGAAAGTGCGTGCCGTCTGTGCGCACTTTTGGCGTTCTCACCCTTCTGCTGCTCGCCTGTCTGCGCTGCAGTGTAACTTCGGCCTTCCTGCTCACCACCTCATGAGACTGTGCGAGCAGCAGCAGGCAATAGTGGAGTTTCAACTGCAGCACGCACGGGTCAGTCGCCTCCTCAACCTATGGGTCACTTAGTATAAACTATGTCCACAATAGCAGAGACTTGTGAAGGCCTTTTCTCCATGCATTATGAGTTAAGCATTTCTCCATGCATCAGGACTGCAAGAAATGCACCACAGGCCGCAAATGTTTCTTTTTTTTTGTATGTCCCAATATTTTGTGGGCTACCACAATAAAAAAAAAAAACATAAAAAACAGTGTTGGCTACCTCATCCTCCTCCTTCACCGCTGCTTCCACCTACACCGCCATGGTCACTGCCTCCTCAACCTATGGGTCACTTAGTATAAACTATGTACACATTAGCAGAGGCTTCTGAAGGCCTTTTCTCCATGCATCAGGAGTTGAGCTCAGTTTGAACAATGAAAGAGATTACCCTGCATTCCAACCCTCTCTCAAATGGATAATTCTGGTGATCCTCCTGACAGCCATGCTTTAGATTTTGATTTATGTTCTTCCAAAGCTAAAATCAAAGATTCCATCTAGTGCTATTTTATGGCTCAGCTGTATTTTTATTTTTTATGCTATTTTAAGTGACTTTCCTATCCACATTTGTTTGCAGGGCACTTGTCCTACTCTTACCCCCCTTTTACTTCCTTTTGCAGCTCTCTAGTGCTTTCCAGGAGTTTTTAGAGGCATTTTTGTGGCCAAAAGTTCGGGGTCAAGTTCGAGCCCAAACCCGGACTTTTTTTCAAAGTTTGGCTGAACAAGCCGGACCCGAACATTCAGGTGTCCGCTCAACTCTAGCAATGTGTTATCATGCAGATAGCACCATTAATGTATGTGCTGGTCAACTACTTACAAGGATTGTTTAGGCTTGCATTCATCTCTTTCTGTAACTTTCATTTCCAAGTGATGTTTCTTAGACTGTAAGTAATCTTTTAAGAAATATGTTGCTATTCCAGATTAAAAAGTGAAGAGACTCAGTATAAAGCCAAAGGCTCCATTAGAATTAAGATGCCATTGCATTTCCATGGACATATGACATTTTTGGGAGAGGAGGTATGGTTTTTGAGACATGCTTGGTATTTTATGCCTGGTATTTTAATGAAGGATATGCTGTTTCTGTAAAATGCTCAAATTTCAGACTTTGATATATTTTCTTTAATTACTTGCTTATGTAGCATTTCAAATAATATTAGAGGTTCATGAACTAGAAAAATAGATATATAACCAAATAAAGTCTTGCCGGGGACATACTCATAAATAACCTTGATCAAATTTCAATCAAGATAAGTAGATTTTTGCAATAAATAAAATGCAATGATAAAAATTATAGAACAGTATCCAATAAATAAATACAATCATATCATCACACATTATAATACAATATGTTTATTAAGCATATATTATATATCAATTCTTGTTCCCTGTGCTTTTAAATTAATTCTAAATAATGGTAACATAAGAGTCACAAACAATTTCACTTGGTGGAAAAAAAAAAAAGCTTTGTTGCTTAAATTGCCATTTCCAGGTCATTAGTTTTTAATGTGGAATAATGTTTGCTGGGCTTCTTGTTGGTTAAAGAAGACAATATGCGTATCGTGTGAGTGAAGCAGAGTACAGACACACAATTATTGGAATGAAACCTAATGGCTGTTTTCTTTCTCTGCAGAAGATAAATATTTTTTGCCTTGAAATTGAATCTGTGAAATGTATAATGTATGTTTTAGTGTTGTTATTACAAATGTAGTTAATAAATTATTCAGTTAAAATAACTATATAATTTTTTAAATTGCAGAATATTAACAGTTGACTACATTTTGACACTTGGAATACTCATAAATAAAACGAGTGAAAATAACACCCAGAAGAATAATTGATCATTACTATCACCCCCTCCCCCCAAAAAAATTATTTAGAGGATGTTTTCTTCCTGGTATTTATATTCTACAAAGTTATACAATGTGAGTAGTGGTATTCAATACCTTCATGGAGTGACTTGAATTCACTGACATGATACTCAAATAGCTGCCGTATCTTGAGTCTATTATATACTTCAAATCATTCTATTTGTGTTGGTATATTTTTGCAGATCAATACAGTTTCGAACTGACCAAATCAGAATATTAAGTTACACTTTTCATATGAATGTCTGAGTCGTCAGATTCACGCCAAGTAAGTATCCAATTATTTTCACTTAGGGACTCTTAGTTAAATGGGAATGAATATGAGAAATAAAGCCTGAAGTGTTGATGTATTCAACATAACTTCTTAAAATTGAGAGAGGGTGAGCGAGAAAGAGAGAATGGTAGGCCATTAGAGAGAGAAAAAAAGAGAGAGGAAAAAAGGAGAAAGAGAAAAAGAGAGAGAGAACAAGATGGAGAGGGGACTAGAGAGAGTAATTATAAAATATACTGTGAATGGTTCTTACATTCACAAATGAGAGAATTATTGATTTGAGTTTTATTATGGCAATTATAACCATGCAAGATACTGATTTTGTTAAGTCATAGACGTAATTAAAATTATCTTAAAATAAAAGCATTGGAGATGACAGTAGATTAGATTTCAGGGCCAATGAAATTTGCCAGTTGTTTCTATACCATAAATCTTTTTTTATTCCCTGACTTTATATTATGCAAATTATTGATCATGTTTTTTTAATTATTATTATTATTATTTTCTAACTATATTCTATTTCTTATTAGCTGGAAGAGAATGTCTTGCATGATTTACACTGCTTCTACTATGTAGTTTTGGGCTATGACCAACTTTGCATCTCATCTGAATTAAATCTCTTCTGTTACTTACCTGCTCAATTCTCTGTGTTATGCAAATGACTCCTAGCATAGCATCCTATTTCGAATGTTCTATCTTATCTAAGATTGTCATTGGAAAATGCAGACAAATCTACTAACCAATTTAAAAAGAAGAGTATCCAAAACATCTCTAAGGTACTCAACTTTTACCAATTCAAATTTCAATTGTTACAGGAACCTTTTGTTTGGCATCCAGTGTTTTAGGAAATATCATGGATATCATACCCACTGTCACACTTTGGCTTTTACTTGTGCTAATTCCCTAGAGAATAAATTTATACATGATGGTCGGGATCTGTTATTTGTAAACTATTGTTGACCATTAATATCTTGTACATCTAGACATTACAGATGCCAAATAATACAAACATTGAGGTCATGCCTTATATTTGCTCTTGTAGTGGTTTTCACCCTAAAGAGAAACTACATTCTCAACTAGGTTCCGTTCTATCATTTCTATATTTATGGCTAAGGGTAAATGGTTTTAACCAAATACATTTTGCTTTAAACAGGGTTATTTGGCATCATATATGTTTGCTGAATGTCACGCGATAATTAATTTGTTAATTTTCAAAGATGTGCCTATTGTTTACCCAACAGCACTTAAGTAATGGGATATAAATACGAAACTGAAATAAAATAACATTTGGTGATTTACGGACCTGCATTCAATGTGGGCCATTTAATGGACAGAAAGGACTATATCATAAAACAGTTTGATATATCATCGATGCTTTGTCTGTGTCTACAATGCACCTGGACTAAGAGACATGATTGATGGGTAGAATAAAGTAGTAATCTACACACATTTTCACATACACTGTACATCATCTATCATATGTGTTTATTATGATACAACACAGGCATTATTTATAGAATGAAGGTGAAATATAATTTATTACACATTGTAAAACATAGGCAAGTATGGAGGTGAGAATCCATGCCATGGTACTGAAGGACCCAATTCTTGGAAAAATGTAAAATTCTATTTAGCAAGAAAAAAAAAGATAATGAAAAAGAAGGAGACAATTTCTATAGGCAACATTTCAATTGATTAAGCTCACTCTAATTTCCTGACCCCTGAAGGCTGTTTCAATGTTGAAAGGATTTTCTGCTTTGTTTATGTTTTCTATACCAGTCTTTCTTATTATTTTTCAAACCAATTTACCACTAGGAAAATTGTATTTCAGCAAAGTACCCCTGATTAAAATACTCTTATACCAATCTGCTGTTGAAAAAGTACTGCTGTTACCACTGTAAGTTAATGAAGAACACTGGTTGATAATATTATTATTATCAATAATGTAAATGAATATTAAAAATTATAATCATAGCAGTAATTGTACTAGTAATAGTATTATTATTATTAATAATAATAATGTATCAGTATAAAAGGATAAGAAAACCTTGAGCCTCTCGTGCTGTTATAGAAAAAGCAAAGCAAGATGGCCTATGACTTAACAATCAGCAGATATCAGGGGAGGATTCAGATTGACCTGGAGTATTTCTTGTAGACAATTACGTGGTTAATCAAGATGATTCTTTGAGATCTGTATTCTTTGGTGTTAGCTGGTCATTCAACATGTACAGCTATCAATCTATGACTTTCATAAATAGCCCCTTTTATCAATATTTTATTCAACAGTTTAGTTATTTTGGTATCCCTGATATCAATATTTTGTTCATCACGAAACATTGATGTCAGTTTGCCATTCTGCAAGTACTGTTGATGTCAGTTTGATTGACAATAAGCATTCCTGATATCAATCATTCAATAAGTAATTATGATATAAATCTGTCACTCGTCAAGTACTAGTGATAGAAGTCTGTCATTCAGAAAAGTTACCATGATCTCAATGGCAATAACATCTTTACCACATACTGATATTCCAATTGGTTTGTGCCACCAACATTTTTTTTGTCATTTCTTTCTTTTATTGAGGTATATAAATGACCATATAGAGAAAAGAAATCAGAGTTACATCAGATGTACACACAGGAAAATCTGTGAGCAAAGGTTGAACTACAAGGGAAAGTGCACTGTATTTACAAGATAATATAAATTCCTGAGTGAAAGAGTCAAGTTTTTAAAAAATTTTTTTTAATAAAATAAAATAGAGTACATATAATGTTGAACATGCCTCCCTGTACTAAGTAATTATAGGCAGATGCTACCTAATATCCTGTAGAAAACTAGAGCGGATATGTCCACCAATACATGTAAAGCAGATACACAGTTGTGGATGGGAGACTAGTAACGTCATGCTAAAACTTTTGTGTGACCAGGAAAACATAAAGTAATACTAAATAAAAGGAACTTGCTGTATAACAGTTGGTACAATTCAAGTTTCAATAGATGTCATGCATTGGCAACCGACTGTAAGTAATAAGCCTGTATGACATATAGAATGGTGTAATTAAGATGCTGGGGCAGTAGTGGAACCACATCATGATGGAAGAGTCAGGCTCTTGATTTTGTTACCCCTAACCTATTGGGCCCCTGGTGGGGGGGGAGATTAGGTAGGCACAAGTTCAAATCCCTATCATATGGAGCAGTACTATTGCCAGCTAGGCCTTAGAAGTACAGCCTCTATTTTTTGTCTCTGACCCAAAGAAACTGTTACTGTTAGACCTTGTCAAACCTATCGAACTGAAAAATAAAAAACAGTGAAAACAACAAAGAAACAATGCATGAAGAATGAATCCATTGCTAGCAGTCACATCCACCCAGTTCTTATTCAGGTCCCTAATTGTGTCTTTGCTTGGCTCCATGGTGTGAAGGTAGCTACATTAGTCAGGTCCCAGACATGAGTGCCTCTTTGGTTCCCTGCTTCCCTGTTGGACACAGGCATGCCCTAAACAGGGTTGTGCATTCTCGGCCAAGGATAGTCTATGTACAGTCCCATTATGGTTCACCATGAGGGATCTTGGTCTTGTCCATCTATATGTCACTGGGACTGTTCTCAACTGGCTTGTTATAAGAATTAACAAAAGTTGCCATTACAAAATTAACCTTGAGAGGTCTTGATAGAATGATAGGTTGGATCCTTCAAAGGAGTAAGGTGACTACAGAGCAGTCAGGAGGGCTATCTTGTTTTGTGTGAGGGAGCAGTGAACTATGATATCTCTCAAAGCGGATGGTGGAGTCTTGGGCAATTTTGGTAGGCGAAATATGCCATCAAATATCAGCTTTTTAGGCTGCATCTGAGGTAGAAACGAAGCCACTAGGTGCTTCACGTAGGGTGGTAATCCTTCCATTGTGATGGCTTCTGGTACGCCTCTTATCTTCAGAGGATTGTGTCTGTGTCCAGCATAGCAAGGTGCATGGAGAACCCTTGTTATGCATTTGTACATTGTGAAGTGAGTATCTTATAGTAGACATTGCTTGACTCATGTCAATGATGTCCTTTTCAGTGGCATGAACCCAGTCTGTGACCATATGTACATCATGTTGAATCACAGCTATATCTGCAGCTAGCATCTGCCAAAAATCAGCGAGGAGATTCTTAATATCTTACTTGGTGGCCAGAGTTGACAGATCTGGAAAGCTTGGAGCTGGCTGTTATAATCCCTGTGTCTAGGGCTGAAAATGAGGGTCATCTTGTATGTGGTGCTATGATTCAGAGGTCTCTTGGTCATCTTGGTCCTCGCATGCTGCCATTTTATGCTGGGCCTGTCACTGGAGCAAGGCCCCCATTTTGTGAGTAATTTGCATACCTTGTGGTGGTTTGCAATTTGTCTGTATTATAGTCTATATTGTGTGTGTGGTGGATGATAAAGGAGTAAATGTACATTTTAAAAATTTTATTTTAAAAGATATGTTTATGTCCCCCCTACCTGTCTTATCTTTGGCCAGTTAGGTGAGACACTGCCTGTTGGTCCTATGGTGAGTACTGAGCTAGCCTGCAGCTCCTCTGGCATCAGGCGAACTTCACTCCTGCCGTGAGCTGAGACCTGTGTCAGAGCGTTGCCATGGTATCCCACGGCAATGCTCCAAACTGCCTGTTCATGGGAGGAATGATCTGCCTCCCAGGCTTTCCTTCCCTCCCTCTAGTGTGGTGAACTGCCAGGAGGCCCCTGAGGGAGTTCTTTGATCTTCCCACTGACCCGAGAAGGCAGACAGCGAGGATGGCTGTGCATGGCCTGGCAGAGGAGATGAAAGTAACTCCCCTGTAGGCCTCATCCCATGGCCATCGCAGTTGGACCTCTACACTTGTAGGGCTCCCGGGCAATTGTCCAGAGTGCCCATGCATAAAGATGGCCATGGGTGAAGAGGAGACACATTTGTCTCACTTGAGGAATTACAAAGGTAAAAGTTTAACTGACATGCTGTGTTGTGCCCAAGACTATGCCAAAGAAACCCAGTAATGGTGGGACATTACCTAATGATAGCATTATGTAATTAAAACCTTAAGACCTTTAGCTCATAATTGCTACCTGAAGAACATTTCCAGAGCAAGCCTTGGAGGAAATATAGATAACCCAATATGGATAGTTTTAGGAAACTAATTATTATTATTCAAGCAAATTCTATACCTCGGAATGCTAAAACCTCCGTACTCCACTGTTATCTCATGATATCCTCCTAGGGCTGCCAGAATGTAGTCAAGATCTCGAGCTTGGGACTGGTCCCAACTCTGTGGCATCACCATTAAATCCCTATTTCACCTTTTAGTAAAAACTTCAGTTTGACCAAAGTTAAATGGTATCAGACCTATAACATGTTACAAGTTTACAAGTTTTAGGAGATGAAAGCTCTTATAATCTAACCATTACAACTAAGCTTCTACCATTTACACAGGTTACCCTTCGTCTCTTGGTTGACTTTCCTTTCTCTGTGTTATACTTTTGAAAGATTTTATTATTACTTTCCATGACAAACTTTTTGAAATAATATATAATTATTCTATCTCCATGAATAATGCTTATATTACCAAAACAATGATTAAAGCTGTTGCATAGTTATCTGTAGCTGATCAAAGAATGTGGTTTTGTGCTTTATATTGGGAACACGTGTTTGTAGTCAGTGAGATGTTATTATTGATGATGACATATATTAAAATTACATATCTCCCCTCATGCCTTTTATATATATTTTATGGAGTAAAACACAAGGTATGTGCATTAACTCTTTGAATGCCTGACGAGCGAAGACTGAAACCCTTGATCATGTCAGTTCCCTATATTTTAAAAATAAATCAATCTGTGTGGATTGTATTTTATTCATGCTGTAAGGAAGGTTATACATTCTCAATGATAACTCTCCAATTAGTCAGATTTTAATAAATTGTGTTTCTTTATGATCAATTGCAGGCGTATTCCTCTGGTCTCTATCCATAATTAGTGAGCTCTGTCACAATATTTTGGAAAGAAACATCATATATGATACATTCAACCTTTGATTCTATAGCCAAAATATTTATAAATGTACAATGAGAATGTTCCAGTGAACTTCCAGGTATATATGTCCCTTTTTCTCCTTTATTTTTCTAGTTAAAAGAGTCTGTTGTAAGAAAAGAACATCATAGAAGATTTTATTCATATTTGATCATATATTTTATGATAAAGGAATATAAACAATAGATTAGGTCAACATATCTATCTGTCTATCTGTCTATCAATCATTTATCCATGTAACTATAGATCTATATATTTATACACACACAACACCTTGCAGATGACTCATTTTAGTTACATACTTTGTGTTTTGATCAGCAGAATGTAACAAAAGTACAAGGAGATCTTATCACAGCTTTATATCAACCTGTAGTTGGCCACCAGGTTTGCACACATCTCAGGAGGGATTTTGTCCCACTCCTCTTTGTAGATCCTGTCCAAGTCATTAAGGTTTCGAGGCTGACGTTTGGCAGCTTGAACCTTCAGCTCCCTCCACAGATTTTCTGTGGCTAGTCCACTCCAGGACCTTAATGTGCTTCTTCTTGAGCCACTCCTTTGTTGCCTCGGCTGTGTGTTTTGGGTCATTGTCATGCTGGAATACCCATCCACGACCCATTTCCAGTGCCCTGGCTGAGGGAAGGAGGTTCTCCCCCAAGATTTGATGGGACATGGCCCTGTCCATCGTCCCTTTGATACAGTGCAGTTGTCCTGTCCCCTTAGCAGAAAAAACACCCCCAAAGCATAATGTTTCCACCTCCATGTTTGACGGTGGGGCTAGTGTTCTTGGGGTTATAGGCAGCATTCCTTCTACTCCAAACACAGTGAGTTGAGTTGATGCCAAAGAGCTTGATTTTGGTCTCATCTGACCACAACACTTTCACCCAGTTCTCATCTGAATCATTCAGATGTTCATTGGCAAACTTCAGACGTGCCTGTACATGTGCTTTCTTGAGCAAGGGGACCTTGCAAGTGCTGCAGGATTTCTGTCCTTCACGGCGTAGTTTGTTACCAATTGTTTTCTTGGCGACTACAGTCGCAGTTGCCTTGGGATCATTAACAAGATCATCCCATGTAATTCTGGGTTGATTCCTCACCGTTCTCATGATCATTAAACCTCCACAAAGTGAGATCTTGCATGGAGTACCAGACATAGGGAGACTGACAGTTATTTTGTGTTTCTTCAATTTGCGAATAATCGCACCAACTGTTGTCACTTTCTCACCAAGCTGCTTGGTGATGGTCTTGTAGCCCATTCCAGCCTTGTGTAGGTCTACAATCTTGTCCCTAACATCCTTGGACAGCTCTTTGGTCTTGGCTATGGTGGAGAGTTTGGAATCTGATTGATTGCTTCTGTGGACAGGTGTCTTTTATACAGGTAACAAGCTGAGATTAGGAGCACTCCCGTTAAGAGCGTGCTCCTAATTTCAGCTCGTTACCTGTATAAAAGACACTTGGGAGCCAGAAATCTTACTGAGTGATAGGGGATCAAATACTTATTTCACTCATTGACATGCAAATCAATGTATAACTTTTTTGGCATGCTTTTCTGGATTTTTTTTGTTTTGTTATTCTGTCTCTCATTTTTAAAATACACCTACCATTAAAATTATAGACTGATCATTTCTTTGTCAGTGGGCAAACATTCAAGATCAGCAGGAAATCAAATGCTTTTTTCCCTCACTGTATCTTTATCATCTTTTAGTTTGCAGCACGCTTAATCTTCTTTTTCTAAACACTGAGGTGTAACCATGTCGCAAATTTGAAATCTAATTATTTGTCTTTTCAGGAAAGAAGTTAATTTCTTTTAATAAGAAGGTAGAATAAGCATTTGTGAACATTTCCATAGACTTGTATTGGGGCTGCAGAGATCTTTCATGGAGGAAACATAGAAACATAGAAACATAGAATGGGACGGCAGATAAGAACCATTCGGCCCATCTAGTCTGCCCAATTGTTTTAAATACTTTCATTAGTCCCTGGCTTATCTTATAGCTAGGATAGCCTTATGCCTATCCCATGCATGCTTAAACTCCTTTACTGTGTTAACCTCTACCACTTCAGCTGGCAGGCTATTCCATGCATCCACTACCCTCTCTGTAAAGTAATACATCCTGAAATTATTTTTAAACCTTTGCCCCTCTAATTTAAGACTATGTCCTATTGTTGTGGTAGTTTTAATTTTTTTAAATACAGTCTCCTCCTTTATTGTGTTGATTCCCTTTATGTATTGAAATGTTTCTA
This sequence comes from Pelobates cultripes, assembly GCA_933207985.1. NCBI lineage: Eukaryota > Metazoa > Chordata > Amphibia > Anura > Pelobatidae > Pelobates > Pelobates cultripes. The sequence continues at coordinate 33,093,455 of OW240919.1, read as the reverse complement.
TCATATCCCCCTGTCTCGTCTTTCCTCCAAGCTATACATGTTACGATCCTTTAACCTTTCCTGGTAAGTTTTATCCTGCAATCCATGAACCAGTTTAGTAGCCCTTCTCTGAACCCTCTCTAAAGTATCAATATCCTTCTGGAGCTACAGTCTCCAGTACTGTGTACAATACTCCAAGTGAGGTCTCACCAGTGTTCTGTACAATGGCATGAGCACTTCCCTCTTTCTACTGCTAATAACTCTCCCTATACAACCAAGACTTCTGCTAGCATTTCCTGCTGCTCTATTACATTTTCTGCCGACCTTTAAGTCATCAGAAATAATCACCCCTTAATCCCTTTCCTCAGATGTTGAGGTTAGGACTCTATCAAATATTCTGTACTCTGCCCTTGGGTTTTTACGTCCAAGGTGCATTATCTTGCACTTATCCACATCAAATATCAGTTGCCACAGCTCTGACCATTTTTCTAGTTTACCTAAATCATTTGCCATTTGGCTTATCCCTCCTGGAACATCAACCCTGTTAAATATATTAGTATCATCAGCAAAAAGACATACCTTACCATCAAGACCTTCTGCAATATCATTAATAAAAATATTAAAGAAAATGGGTCCAAGTACAGATCCCTGAGGTACCCCACTTGTGACAAGTCCAAGCTTTGAATATACTCCATTGACTACAACCCTCTGTTGCCTGTCATTCAGCCACTGCTTTACCAATTCAACAATACTGGAATCCAAACTTGCAGTTTATTGATAAGCCTTCTATGTGCAACAGTGTCAAAAGCCTTACTGAAATCTAGGTAAGCAATGTCTACTGTACCACCCTGATCTATTATTTTAGTTACCCAATCAAAAAAATCAATAAGATTAGTTTGGCATGATCTCCCTGAAGTAAACCCATGTTGTCTCTGATCTTGAAATCCATGTGTTTTTAGATGTTCAACAATCCTATCCTTTAACATGGTTTCCATTACTTTCCCCACTACTGAAGTAAGACTTACTAGCCTATAGTTGCCCGACTCCTCCCTATTACCTTTCTTGTGAATGGGCACAACATTTGCTAACTTCCAATCTTCTGGGACTACTCCTGTTAACAATGATTGGTTAAATATTGGGCACAGTTTGGACAGCTTTATCTTATACTATCCAAGCGTGTTCATATGTTAAGATTGCAGGGTAAGGGTATTCCTAGGGTTTGCATATAATCCCCTTGTTGCTATTGACTATTAAGCGAGTTTTACTAACCTGTAATAACATTAGCAGAAGAATGAACACTTTTATACAAAAAAAGGTTTTTGATAACTATAGTTTGTCCAAGGAAATCTAGAATTGATACATATTATTTAGTTTGTATGGCTTGAAATAAAAAGAGCAAAATAAAAAATTAAAAAGAAAGTAAAATCCAACATTCTAACTTATCTAACATCCATTTCTTGTAAGGTACTGAGAAATAAAACATCCAAGTACATTTTTTGTAATTATATCCAGATTTCCTTAGACAAACTATAGTTATCAAAAACCATTTTTTGTATAAACGTGTGCATTCTTCTGCTAATGTTATTACTGGAAAATGGTGGCTATTAAAACTTGCTTAATAGTCAATAGCAACAAGGGGATTATATGCAAACCCTGGGAATGCCCTTATACTGCAATCTTAACATATGAACACGCTTGGATAGTATACGATACAGCTGTCCAAACTGTGCCCAATATTTAACCAATCATTGTTAATAGGAGTAGTCCCAGAAGATTGGAAGAGTATTTCTGTGATTTAAATCAATTAAATGTTTCAAAACTTGCTATTATTATTATTTGTTATATTGTTTGTCTAATCTAAACAATGTTTGAAGGAACATTCTAGAACAGCTTGTTGGAGTGCTTTATTTCTGAAATGTGTAATCTCTTAATTTCCATTTTACAAGAAGTGCAGATTTCAATCGAAATTGGCACATTTATAAATTAACATTGTTATGCCTCTTGGCTGTTCATCAGACAACTTGTCTTGTTTCTTCCTGGTTGTTTAACTCAGTGGAGCTAAACTTAAGGGACAGGCAATTGCCCATACTTATCATTGAGCTGCATTGGGACGTCTGTAATTGGACAGCCACAAAAACATAAGGATTGGGTTAAAAGGTTGTATTTAGATGTACTTTAATGTGAGAATGCATAATTAAATGCATGCATGTTTTCATTTGGTAATATCTGCTAAACAATGATTATATTATTTTAAGCACAGATCCATTTTATTTGTACACATTATGCCATTGTACATATATTAGGCAGCAGGTGAGCAGTCAGCTCTTGAATCTTATGTATTGGAAGAAGGAAAAATGGGCAACCGAAAAGATCTGAATCACTTTGACAAGGGCCAAATAATAATGATGGCTAGACACTGGGTCAGAGCATCTCCAAATCTGCAAGTCTTGTGCGGTGTTCCTGGTATGCCGTGGTTGGTAGCTACAAAAAGTGGTGCAAGGAAGTACAAAAAGCAAACTTGCCAAAGGTTTTGGTATAGTTAAGTCAGCTTACACCATGGATACATTTGCTGGAATATTTAGAAAAGCCAGAATGTCTGGATTTGCAACTATTATTAAGATCTGCCTAGGGGGCATTCAGAAAGCAAAATCAAGACATTGTTGCTAACCAAACACCACAAACAATTAAAAACAAAACACAAATAAAAGCCTATGGGGGGCAATCTGATTGGATATTACACGACAATTCTCGTGATAGATGAAATTTGCCTGCCAACATTCTTTGGTTGATTTGTTGTGAAGCCAATAATTTTGAGTTCTTTAACTGTGATTCAAAGTATGTGAATACCTTTAAAAATGGGAAGACGATCTGGACAAAATTTGCTGTTTAGTAAATAGCTTTGTCACATTTAATTAATATTGTATTATTTTAATCTTGAGTTAAAGCTATTTTTGTTCATTTTTCCATCAATGTAAAGTTTGAATGTCCTTATATGCATGACACAAGTGTCTTTTCTGCACTCTATAAACTTTTTGAATTTCTAATCAATGTAATTTGAATATGTAAATGGTTGACTGTGAATTGCTGGCCCTGTGAATAACAGTCATTATTATGCTGTACATCAGTTTGATTTTGTTGTATGTCCCTATCGTATTCTTTTGCATCTTTGAGGCAACTGGCCAAAAGGAATAAGTCCTTGTTACATGTTCTTTTTACAAATTTAGACTGCAGAGATGCTTGTTCAATGAAATAGACACAGAGGAGGATTCACCCTAGAAAATATGTCTGAATCTCCTATTGAATAGACCCAAGACAATGCTCACACTCAGTGCATTTAGAAAACATGTTTATTTCCTGTGCATGAAGTTTGAGACGTCTCTATCTTCTTAACCAACAAATGGTGGGATTATTCCTCACAACTAAAATGAGGGGAATGAGAGAATAATAGATGGTTAGAAGAGGTCTAGAGGATTTGGAAAATTCTCAGTTTTAGTTACAATAGCGACTGTGTTCGAAACAAAAGGAGGTTTCTAAGGGGAGATTTGGATTTGACTATTGATGTAGAAGTAACTTTTTCTTTAGTTAGAAAAATCAATCTGCAGGGACATTCCCACTACGTGCAATGCAAGAACATATTAAAGATACTTAACTGAAAACAAAACAATATGCCTCACACATCGCTCACATAGTATTTCTTTGAGAATGGAATGTGAACCATTTAATGTGTTTTAAGAGGTCTAAACAAACTCTTGGATTACAAAAAAATGTCAAGGGTGGTGCGGCATTTGCTCTAAATACTGTTTTTATGATAGACTGTGTTATTTAAAAAATAATTGATCAGCCACAGCAAGAGTCAAGTAGCTTTATAAGACATTATTTAGCTGAACAAGCAGGGTTTGTCCCGAACCGGTAGGTGGGGGACAATACCCGATTGGCACTGGATCTGATAGAATGGGCGAACAATAGTTCTCAGTTAGGCATTCTTTTGGCTTTGGATGCGGAGAAGGCCTTTGACCGTTTAAACTGGTCATATATGGATGCTATGCTCTCCAGGTTGGGCTTCTCCAAGGCCTTTGTCCAGAGCATTAAGGTACTCAATTCCAACCCCACGGCAAAGGTCTTTAATACTGGTTTCCTGTCATCTCCATTCCATATCTCCAATGGTACGCGGCAAGGTTGCCCTCTTTCACCTCTTATATTTATTCTTTGCTCAGAACCTCTAATCCGTAGCATTAAATTCACTACAGCAATTAAAGGCCCGTCAACCCCGGCTGGGGAAAATAAACCTGCAGTATTTGCAGATGACATTTTGATATTTTTGTGCGAACCACTTAACTCCCTACCACCATTAATGCACCAGCTTTCCCCATATGGTCAAATTTCATATTATAAAAATAATACGTCCAAAACACAGGCATTACCCATCAATTTACCTAAACAATTTAAGCAAACCTTACAAACCAAGTATGATTTTGATTGGCGAGTTAAATTTTTGACAAATTTGGGTATAAAACTTACAAATAAGCTCCAACATACAATCAGGGAAAACCACTCCTAGCTAAACTGGAGAATCAAATAGAGAAATGGGGAGCTCTGGAGGTGTCATGGCTGGGCAGAATAAATGCCATCCCTATACCTTTTCAGGACAATCCCATTATCCCTACCTAGGTATATCACTAGACCTATGCAAAAAATTATAAACTCTCATGTCTGGAAAAAAAAAAAACCCAAGAGTGGCGCAACATATGTCATGGCTTCCACTTAATGCAGGAGGCCTGGGAATCCCCTGTGTCCACAACTATTACAGAGTTTCGGTATTGTCACAGTGTGTTGACCTGTTAGCAAAACGTACAAATCCTGTGTGGCTCGAACTAGAGAATGCATGCATTTCACCTCGTACTTTAGAGAGTCTGCTATGGACCAACCTTGATCCTACCCCCCATTTAGGGCTATCCAGCACAAAGTTCCTACTTACGGCGTGGAAACAATGGAGCAATAAACTTATTGACTCAGCAACGTTAATAAAGTGTGCCCCAATTCAGGCCCTTCAGGCATTATCACCTGACCTCCCAATGGGATCTTGGAGCAGGGGGGCATAGCAAAGTCCCTGAGTTGTACAACTTACAAGGAATTAAACAATTCCCGGATTTGCAAAATGAATTTTCATTAGCCCATCGGGAACTATTTACATACATTCGAATTAAAAGTATTCTCCTCTCCCGACAAATGGAACCCCAGACACAATCAGCCCCGCATAGGTTGTTTAATCTCCTTACAAAGGGAGCAATAAATTTAAAATCCCTTTCCTTATGTTATTCGGCTCTTGGTGAACCAGAGGAAGAAAAGCTACCCTGTATGTACAGCTGGGAGAAAGAACTTGGTAAGACGTTCCAACTCTCACAATGGCAGGAGGCTATCAGATGCACCAAGGCAGCCTCTAAAAGTATATATATGTGGGAAGCGCATGCAAAATTACAGATGAGGTGGTATTTGGTGCCCCTTAGACTCTCTCAAATCTATAAGGATGCAAATCCTACCTGTTGGAGATGTCAAACCACACCATAGGCTCTCACAGCCATGTATTCTGGGAATGCTTAAAGTTAAAGCAATTCTGGAAGTCAATAACAGCGTTAGTAGACACTATATCCGGACTCAGGCTCCCCAGATTGCCTGAATATTACATGCTCCACATGATCCCTAACCTTGTAACCATGCCAAACAGAACAATTATTTTAAATCTCCTAGTAGCGGCAAAAATTTGCGTTGCTCATCATTGGAAAAGCACCATAGCCCCACCAATAATGGAAACGATCCAAAGAGTGGATTCCATATGCTCATATGAAAAAATGTCCTTAACCCTGCAGGGTAAATCTTCCCATTATCAACGAAGATGGGGAGCTTGGGACTGGATAAGGGATCAATTACTCCTACACAGTCAGGGAAAGCTGGGAGACTCTGAGTCTGGCGTATCACTTTTAACCTATGTATGAGAGGCACTGCGCTAATTTACTAGCTTCCTAGGCACTGTTTACCAACCACGGGGGTGAATGAACAACCAGGCGCATTGTACTCGCTACTGACCAACCCAGGGCTGAGGATGGATAGATAATAGATAGTGGGACAGGGAAATCTGATCTGACCTGGGGCATTCACCTTAGTCATGTTAGCTAAAGGTATGCATGAGGTAAAATTAGCTCAGGATTTCAAGTGTGTCTATTGAGTGAAACTAACCCTTCCTCTAACTTTACCCCCTCCTTTTTCTCTCTTTTTATTTTTTCTACCAATCCCTTTCCGTCTTAGCGGTCAAACAACCAAGGGTACTGATGACGACAAAGCTTCTCACAGTACAACCTTTGCAGCTGACGTATTAATTGATGCTAAACCCATAATGTAGCTCTACCTGATGTACCTTTTATATGTATAAGGATCAGGCAATATAACGTATTTCTATGCAAGTGATTTATAACTACAAGTTGTACTACGTCATATCATGCACCCTTGATATACCTGTACCATGTTAAAATTTGAGCATGCTGGCACCAGGGTGTTCAATGTCTGGCACATGAGATGTTTACTAATAGGCCCTTTGCCTTTTTATAACCACTATGTTTAATTTACCCACCCAGGGATGAGGTTGGACGGAGCACAGGGAAATCTGGCCCAAGGCAGCCATTTTAGTCCTTTTAATTAGGTTAGTTAAAGATATGCAAGACGCAAAATAAGTTCACAGTTTCAAGTGAGTAACTGGAGTGGACCTCCCCCCCCCCTTACATACTCCTTTTGTTTCTACGTAACCTTTCTATCTTAGCAGCTAACCAGAGTTGAGGTACAAATTACGCCTCCTTAGGAGAAGGACAAAAGCAGGGGTGCGCAGGCCTCTTTTGGCACAATCCTAAAATTGTAGCATTAAATTGAGCTACACCTAAAACGCAGCTTTACCTGATATACCTACTACATGCACAATGACCACATACTGTAAAGTAATAACACATAAGCTTAATACACAACATGTACTAAAAATTGTACCCTGCTATAACCTGCAATCATTGTTGTACCTTTTCCATGTAAAATATTGTACTTGCTGGTACTAAATGTGTACGATGTTTAGCACATGTGATACTTACTAACATGTACCTTGCTTTTCTGTAACCGCTATGCTTATTTTAACAAAGAATTCAATTAAAAAAAATATAAATTGGAAAAAAAAGACATTATTTAGAAGGCAGACAAATATCTAGAAGGAGGAGAGAAGGATGCATCCTTCGTGTAAAAAGACAAAGAGTTAGTTATTTGGCTACATTTTACTACAGTGTCTGACATATTTTATATATCTCCTCCCCTAGTCTTTGTTTACCACTGTGTTCTTTTATGACTGCATGAAACGAGCTTTCATCAAAACATTCATTTTTATACAACAGTTCATGGAGATACACCTAGGACACAATGAATGTAATAATGCTATTGTTGTCTTCAAAGTTCTTACTTTGTTTACCACTGTGTCCTTTTGTGACTGCATGAAAGGAGCTTTCATCACTACTTTCATTTTTTTACATTAGTTCATGGAGATACACCTAGGACACAATGAATGTAATAATGCTATTGTTGGCTTCAAAGTTCTAACTCATTGTATTATATTGTCTTATCCCGGTTTCTTACTGTTACGCTCTTCGTACCGCCCGTACCAAATATTTGACTAATCTAAAGTTGAACTTTAAATCTCAAGCTTTATATTATTTTTATACTAATAACCTAAATTTAACAAACGAGAATTTTCGAGCTGTGGAAAATCAAATATAAAAATCCATAGCTCTTTGTCCTCATGGGCAAAACTATCTCAGCTAGCTGTCAATCAGTGTTAAGTTCTTTATTTTGCACCTGGCAGCCATCATTCAGAAAGCATTCAAAGAACAGGAGAAATGAGACAATGTTTGTATTTCTCCTCCTCATTTGCAATATGTGCCCTGAATATACCTGGATTGAACTGGAATGCAATGTAATTTGCTAAATTTTAACATAAATTTTAAAGAAATCATGTAAGCGTCACATGAAAAAAAAATAACAAGACTTGTAGGTGATTTTCAATTTTAATGTTGTAATTTACAACATAGTCTGCTCCTCTTAGATGCCGACAGTAGTGGTGGGGAATGTTTAATTTATTCTTCTTTAAAGTTTGCAAATTATGCTACCAAGTCGAAATAGTCAGATAACATAAGTAAATAAGGAAGTGAAGAATTATAACAGGTGAGTTGTATTATTTCCCTATTCCATTCTGATGGGATTGGGTATCTCACAAATCCAACAATGGTTTTAGAAGAAACACAGAGAAACGTGTGATATCTGAATCCAATTTTCAAAATCTATTGGAAAAGAGATTCAGTTGTGTCTGTTTTGCTTTTGTTAAAAGCATAAGACAGACAGGAGGGGATTTTGCATCTTCTTTCTTTATTACGTGTTTTCAGTACTAGTATAGATATTTGCCTGGAAGCTTCTTCAGCCTATTCCCTTGCTCTGGTTCAAATGAAAGTTGGATATCAACTTTAAATTAGCCATATTTTATCCAAAATAGAGAGTAGTTTTACATGTCTTGATACTTTCAGAAATTGATGCATTACACTTTTATTTTTATTCAAAGTGTATTTTGCCTGTCGGCTATAGTTTCAATTCTGGAAACGTGGCATAGATGTAAAAATTTAAATTTCAATACATATGAAAGTATGAATGTCTTTGACAGAATAAAACACACTGAACATACTTGGAACTTGTGCTCTCTTTCTAAGGTAGTTCTTATTGATCACAATTTCTGAGCTGATTCTACTAATTCAATTTAATGCTAAGCCACAAGTAGCAGGATTAGAAAAGTTTTTATTACATATATAAATCAATAGTTACACTATGTGAATCCTAAATAAGTCCGGTAAAATCTGTAACTATATCTAAGTATTTTGTTCACCCAGGAATTATTATGGTGAATGCATAAAAAATAATATACAGTATCTCACAAAAGTTAGTACACCCCTCACATTTTTGTAAATATGTTATTATATCTTTTCATGTGACAACATTGAAGGAATGACACTCTGCTACAATGTAAAGAAGTGTATAGCCTGTATAACAGTGTAAATTTGCTGTCCCCTCAAAATAACTCAACACACAGCCATTAATGTCTAAACCATTGGCAACAAAAAGGGGAGTTTGTCAAATAACCTATCCTTGCAGGGTTGTATTTTGCACTGAGCGGTATTTGTATGTTTGAATGTAAACATGTTTTTGTATGGAGCATGTGTGTGTGAATGTAGGGGTGTATTTGCATGTAATGCTTTGTTGTGTATTTTTATGTCCTGTTACTATTTGAAAGCAGTGGTGTATTTGTGTCAAGTGTTTGCCTTTGAATACAGGAGTGTATTTGTGTGTAGTGCTGGCGTGTGCATGCTGAGATTTAAGCACATATAGATATACGCTGTCACACACAGACTGATACGCACACATATACACACACTGTCACACAAATGGATATACAGACACACAGACACATAGATACACATACAGATACACTGATGCAAAGATGCACACACTGACATACATGCAGATACACACTAATACACATACAGATACACAGGTACATATACACAAACTGACACCCAGCAGATGTACATACACATGATACGTACAATGACACTCATACAGATACAAACACTGACACACATACAGATACAGATACACACATAGACACACAGATACACATACAGACACACAGATACAGACACACATATAGATACACAGACACACATACAAACACAAATGCAAAATTTACAATTTTAAGACCCCCTCATGTTTCCCACCTTTTGGGTGCAGGGTTGTGGCTCTCCTGGGATCCAGTCAGAGCCCTTCCTCTCTGCCTTTTCCTCCTGTGCGAGTCTGTATTATCTGGGAGGAAGTGACTGGCTTTCACTTCCTACCAGTGCTTCTGAGATTATAGGGGCATGTTCAATAAAGGGCCGCAGCACACAACCACAGGCCCCCTGAGTGCAGCAGCAGTAGATCCATCACTGACCACAATTCCTCCTTATATTACTATTATAAATATATCACTGGAATGTTTGATGCAATAAAATATTTTATCAAAGATACTGTCTGCATATTTTTTTAATAGTGTTAATAATTTCATTTTAAACATAAACATATCTTTCTTGAATTTATACATTTAAGCACAGATAATAAGTATGCAATTTTACAATAACTCTCAAAGTAATATCAAATATAATGTAGATCATATACTTACGAATAAAAAAAAATAGAATTACTCAGATCAAGTCCTATAAATAAAGAAATCAAAATAAAAGATTTCCAATTTCCAGTTTTGCCTATAATAAAATGAAGAACAACTTTGTAAAAGGATATATCCAGTACTTCTTTGCTCTTGTGTCACAAAATAACTATTAAATGTGTCCCATCTTCCCTACTACATTCTTTGCAGTTTGAGCATTTTCTGTATTTATAAGTTGAATTTGCAGTGAATATTTCTCTTGTTAAATTGACAATGCAGTGTGGTCCAGCAAAATGCCTCATGTTATTGTTAAATGTAGTCTACCAGTCATATCACTTATTTTCCATAGAGCCATCTTCAGACATGTAGTGATAATTGGGCATATCACATAGATGTATTTATTAGGTTCTGCAGATACCTTGCACCTCAAAATATATAGCAGAGAGCTTTGAAATCATAGAATATAATGTATGTGAATTCCATTTTAAAGTAACTTATAACTGAGTTCTTGAATTTTATGGTGGTTAACGTTAAAGAGTTTGTCATTTTTAAGTGGAAAAAAGATGATGTATATTTTTCCAATTGAAAACATAAAATTAGCAAACCCCGATTATTTTTCCCACTTGTTGCTTTAGTGAATAAATCCAGAGGTTACCTTTATTTTATTTCTTTTTTTGCTTTCTCAAATTCAAGTTTCAATGTATTTTGTTCTACATAGGGGATTATATATGATTGACCAGAAGAAAAGCATATTGTGGTCAATGTAAAATCTGGCTGTTAAAACACAAGTTAACTGCATATTGCACAGAGCCATACTTTTCATTTGTATTATATATCTGTGCCTAGTGGCGGACAATAATTATGGAGTCATTTTAAAAATCAGCACTAAAGAATTGGTAATAAAATTGGGTTTTTAAACACTGTTATTTACCATGGAAATGTGTAATATTTTGTAGTGTGATTCAGAAATTACTTCTTTTTTTTTTTTTTTTTTTAAATATATATATATTTTTTTCCATCAAAGAGGAATATTTGTAATATTCTAGAAGGGGTGAGTTTTTCAAAGAATACGTTCATCAAAGAAAGCAGAAAATGGATTATCGACAAGGATGCGTCATCACCATACAAATTTATTATCGTTTTCTAAAAAGAATCAGACCATGTTCCAGGTGAGAAAATGCTTCATGTCTATTTATTCATACAAGTGTGCATGTGCTTGTATATCGGTGGAAATACAATATTTGACATTGAATAAAATGTGTATGTCCACGTGAGTGTATGCATCAGTGTTTTTGTTTTGCAATAAAACATCCTTCACTGAAATTTCCCTTGCCATGAATTGTCACATATATCGTCAGGTATGAGACAGTCAGATATCCTAACATATAATTAATGATGATGACGTCCTCTGGTACGTGGAAACATGATAGAAATACTTTTCAGCCAAATACAATAAGATAAAACATCTCCAACCGTTACATTGCAAGCACAAATTTGCTGTATTTGAAGGCTGGCTTCAAAAATGTAATAATCCAAACACGAAAATATTAAAATAATACAATAATAAAATATAATAATCCAATTAAAAAAGAGATTTGTTAGGATTTTCTAGTAATTGTTGTCTAATACTAGATCATAGCGCAAGTTCCTTTTTTTTTTAATTGAAAAAAAGCAAAAGTAGCATTTATTTTAATATTAAATTTAGGTCCCAATATTCCCAAATAAATTTATATAATCCCAAAGAAACCTTGCCTGTGTGTTTGCTCATATTCAGCACAACCTCCCACACTACTGAATATTTTATTTATCCTGCACTACATTCAAAATATATATTTTATAATTTTGCCATTATACAGCTTGCAGAGAAAAGTAGGAAACGGAAAAATAAATTTATGTTTATTATGTATTCGTTTTCCTTCTTTGTACACTTCTCACTTGATATGTGAATACAATCAAGATTTGGTGACTGTCCACAAGCCATCAATCATCTTTTTTCCTATCACTCATCTCCTTTTTTGATGCCAAGGGTGGAATATGCAATTGTAAATCAAAACAAACATACTTGTCCATTGCACGTTTCATTTGGTACATAAGTACATGATATGTCAACATTCCAGCCTGGAGTTTGTGAATTTAAACAATCATCTGATGAGTCCAAATTTGGATAAATTGTAGTTCATAAAAAAATCCAATCTGCAAATCTGAAAAAGAGGTCTACACCGCAATCTGTGGACTGACATCATATAATTCTGATTTGGAACAGTGAAAGAAGCCTCCATTAGAGATGACTAAACCTTCGCCAATGTACTCAGCACACACATATCTACATTAGAATATCACACATCCCTAAACTTAACAGTAACAAAATTGAACTAATGATCATATTGCATGTTCACAGTCAAATTACATCTAAAAAAACAAACCTGTAAACTTCATCAAGTGAACCCTTATCCTCTTCTCCCCATAGTACCCTCCTATTTTACATTTTAGGAGTAGCTTTTGATTGCTGGCTCCCAACTCAAATAATCTATTGTAACTACAATCAAATCAGCACTGAGGACTCCTTTATTGGTATGCCATATAAATAATCTAGAGCAGTGTTCCCTAACCCAGTCCTCAACAGTTCAGGTTTTGTCAGTATCTTAATTTGAATAAAACAGGGAAATACATAAATCCTGGACTGTTGGTAGACCACGAGGGCTGGGTTGGGGAACACTGATATACCGAACCACTAAAAACAAATATAATGCTGTTATTTATTTATAAATAACAGGACTTGTATTCCTACAGAACATATTGAACACCTCATCATGCATTAATACAGGGATACAGACTTTCAACTACTCCGAAAAACGACACTTAGTTTATATGTACAATTCAGCAACCTTCAAACTTATCACTTTTTTTTTTTCACAGAGTGTACCAAATGCCTACTGGATATTTAATGCTCTCCATCAAACAACAGTCATCACTAAAAATGTGTTCTATAAGCAGATAAAAAGAAAACACTGATTCAAAATATGCCCATCATGGAGTAAAGTTGCCGAACATCCTATTCACCAACATCAGTTTTTCCTGTTTATGGGATAGACGTAAGGATGGACAGAGAGCTGACATGATTTGTAATTTTATGTTTCTGTTATGGTTTTAAATTATATTACGGGAGAGTAGATTTTATTTTTCCAGAAATATTTTTTTGGTCCATTTTTAAATGAAATATCCATTTGCCTTAACAAATGATTACATGAGTCTGACATACAGTGGCTTTTAGCAAACATTCTCAATCATCTTTTTCCTGATTATGGATAAGTGACTCCCTGGTGTAATTGCTCCCAGCCCACTTGATCTTTTTTTTACAATGTTGTATTGATTTTTACTTCAAAAATAAAAGCTTTGCTTAATGATTCATGTCATTCATTAGATTCATGTTTCTAATGTATTTTTTTTTTTTAGCTAAAATTAAATTGCTGGCAACTACCAAATCCAAAATAGAAATTAAAATCTTAGTTTTCTACTCACAGTCAAGCACTGATTGAATGATTATTTTCTCTTTAGCTTAAATTCCAGAAGGCTCACATGTCAACTGTGGTCAGTATTGATGTCAGCACGTATTGATCAGTATCCAGAAAGGACTACATCACAGGTCCAACTCTTAGAAAAGCTATCATCTTGCCTGTTAAATAAAGCATCTCAGATTTAGCAAAATGGTTAATCCAATCCTGAAGTTGCTTGATTTTATAAATAATTGTGTCGGAGTATAATTAAAGTTTTATATTCAGTAAGCAATATGTCTAATACCCTGTTTAATACACTCAGCTGGGCAGAACATCCATGAAATTCAACATTTAATTATTCAGTAGGTAAGAGTAAAAAACACAAAAAATTGCATTTAAATTCTACAAAGCTTACTTGTAAATTAGAATATCCACAATACTGTCACCTTGTTATGTATTATTCTTATTTAAGTGACATATTGAATTGTATTCCCTTTTTCTCTAGTCACATTTTGAATACAAAATAACATTTTATTATAGTAGAAACATATAAATAAAAATAATACTTATCTCTCATTGAGCTTCTAACAGTCAACCGAATCGATTTTTTTTTAGTTAAAATATCTGAACGGGACAAAAACCTCCAAATTAGCAAATCATTAAATTGTCAATTCAGCCAATTTCCACAAATGCACACAATCCATTTAGTTACATTTGAATCTCATGAAAATATATTATTATTATTATTATTATTATTATTATAGGATGTATAACTATTCATCTATTTTTCAACATCTGAATTCTATATAAATGCCTTTGAGTTCATCTCAGTTGATTTAGTGTGGAGATTTATCAAGGAAAAACAAGTGCCAATTTGCCATAATATGCAAAATATTGATACATGTTACATAGTTACATTATTACATAGTTACATAGTTACACAGCTGAAAAGAGACTTGCATCCATCAAGTTCAGCCTTCTTCACATTTGTTTTTTGCTGTTGATCCAAAAGAAGGCAAAAAAAAAAACAGTTTAAAGCACAATTTTGAAACAAGCTAAGAAAAAAATTCCTTCTTGACCCCAGAATGGCAGTCAGATTTATCCTTGGATCAAGCAGTTATTACCCTACATTGAAAGATTATATCCTTGAATATTCTGTCTTTGCAAGTATGCATCTAGTTGCTGTTTGAACATCTGTATGGACTGTATGCTAAAACCACTTCTTCAGGCAGAGAATTCCACATCCTGATTGTTCTTACAGTAAAAAAAATCTTTCCTTTGCCTTAGACGAAATCTTCTTTCTTCCAGTCTAAATGCATGACCTCGTGTCCTATGTAAAGTCCGGTTTGTGAATAGATTTCCACACAATGGTTTGTATTGGCCCTGAATATATTTGTATAATGTTATCATATCCCCTCTCAGGTGACGTTTTTTCTAAACTAAATAGGTTTAAATTTGTTATTTTGGTTTCCATGGCTCTTTGCTCATATCACCTGTTTTTTTTCTTTGATATCCCCCACCTCCACCACAACCAGATGTGTAATAAGAGTTCATTAGGATATGATTTGTTTGAAACCATTACTGTATATGGGGTGGGGATGGTAGGGGCAATCTGTGGAAATCATCCTCCCTTTTCTATTATTTGTATTTACCTATTTTACAGTGTTGACACTTTTTGTTTATTATCACTTCAATGTATAATTTGTGAAATAATGATTGAGTCATATCTCGGTCTCTATGCAAGTAAACTGTACCACCCTTACTAGAAATAACATGAAAATTGTAAGCATTGCAATAAATAATTCAGAGAATATAAATAAACACAATACATTATTGATCGTTATTGGGTCTATAGTGTTTAGAAATTTAAATTATGGAATGTTTATAGTGTTGTTGTAAAAATGATGATAAGTAACTGAAAATTAAAATGGCATTACATTATTTTTTTTAACTTGTTCATATTTAAATTTAGTTTAAATCTTTTTACCAACACTTGTAGTTTAGTCTCAAAGGAGATCACCGCTGTGCCATTTGGATGAGTTCTGGCAGACTATGCTTAGAGATCTTTGTATTTGGGTATGACCTATTGTGGCTTCATGAGCAGTTAGCAGATAGGATTAGATCTTTGACAAACATGTGCAAGTTGATCTCAAGGAGGTGGGAACCTAATTGCTATGATATTGCATACCTACATTTAGGAGGGATCTTATGGATTTATTGGCCAAATCAATTTCACTCCACTAGCATTGGAATGTTGATAGAAATCCTTTTATTATCATCTTCTAGAAAACTTTTTTGGGGTAGAAATGTTGAGTTTATTAATTATAAAGTATTGCATTTAACAGTCTACAGATGGCTTATGATGCAGATCAATGCTTTATATAATACAAAACTTAGAATCAAATTTAGTGAGATGAGTAGTCTATAGCACATAATTATCACCCTTTGGAATTCTTAGTGACTGGAAATTAAATACAGTATAGGGCCAGGGTGTCTTATATCTCATGTCTCCTATTCCTATTTACCATACTCATGTAAGTCCCTACCCCATAGCAGACAAGTCAGACAGGTCCCATGAAGAATCTGATATGACAGAGTCTGGAGACGTTCTTGTAATGTTTGAAGTCACCTGGTGCAGTCCCCCATTAAGTGTTAAACCCTTTCGAGCAGTTGAACACTGAATGAGAGTCCGTGGCCACCCACTGGAGGTATGGCTAAGGCAGGGATTATACATTTCTTTCTTACCATAGCAATTCATACCAGCAACAGCAGCTGTGATAGACAGAAAGCAGACAGCTGACACCACCAGACAATCACCACCACTCATTGCTGCAAAGGATAATGCTTCCTTATAAGCAAGACAGAACGAATGAGGAATCTCATTTAGCATTAAAACATTAAAAACTGTGAATGGAAGTCTTACAGTGCCAACAGTGTCTCTTCGTGGTAGTGGTAAATAAAAAGATGTTTGATTCCAAATGTATTAAAGTTAACATTAGATGGTGGCTGGAGAACATATATTGTATGTAACATTTTGATGAATAAAGCTGAAAAGCACAATAATTATGTGGGATATAGATGGCAATATTAAAAATACTTAAAAAGCCATTTAAACAATGGTGTGTGACTATTATTACTTCTTTCCATATTTCCGAAATATTAGCTTTAATGGAGAGATTTGCTTCTTGGTTTAGAAACATTTGTGAATTCTGCATTTTTCCAGAATTAGAAATTCAATTCAATTTCCAACCCTGGAATTGAGGTATAGTGGGATGCCAAAATGATGAGGTTGCCAGTTAGAGATTATTCAGAGCAGTTCATTGGTCTAATTAGCAAATCAAAATGCTGACTTCACCCGTTAAAATCCTTGTATTCTACCAGGGAAATATGCAGAATAATTGGGACATTTCAAAAGGATAATAGCCTTATTTTTTTAGAGAAGAACAGAGTTCTGTTTCACTAAATATACTATTTAAGCATTTTTGCCATCTTTGTCACAATACAATTAGCAAAACATTCCTTGGTAAGATAATAATTTTTATAGTTCAAAGTTTTAAAGGGACACTCCAGTGCCAGGAAAACAATCTGTTTTCATGGCACTGCAGGTCCCCTCTCCCTCCCACCCCCCATCCCCGGTTGCTGAAGGGGTGAAAACCCCTTCAGTCACTTACCTGAGACACCCACCGATGTCCCCCGGCAGTGGTTTCAGGTCGCCACCACTCCTCCTCTTCCTTACGTCATTGAGGGAGGCTGATCCCGCCCGCCGGCTGAGGAGACCTAATGCGCATGCGCGGCAATGCTGCGCATGCGCATTAGAGCTCTTTATAGGAAAGCATTGAAAAAATTGAGTGACGCTGGAGGTCCTCACACAGCGTGAGGATGTCCAGCGACGCTCTAGCACAGGTTTTCTGTGCTATGAAGCAGGAAGTGCCCTCTAGTGGCTGTCTAGTAGACAGCCACTAGAGGAGAAGTTAACCATGCAAGGTAATTATTGCAGTTTATAAAAAAACTGCAATAATTACACTTGCAGGGTTAAGGGTAGTGGGAGTTAGTACCAGACCACTCCAATGGGCAGAAGGTGTCTGGGTGCCTGGAGTGTCCCTTTAAGTATAGTTCACACAGGAAGAGGACAAAATTGGGGAAAAACTGATCTACAAGAGAACTTCTTTAGATCCTGATAACACTCATCCTATTTCAGACACAAAGAAAAAAGTTACTTGCACTCTATCCTAAATCCCTATGCACATTTAAATAACTGGAGGTTTTTAGTATGTCTCCAATGTCCATAAAAGTGTAAGCTCACCTGCCACATCACTGCAAATCTCTTATTTGAATCCTACACTAATAATTCACCTTTCAGTTCAAAGGCAAAATCAGAGATGGATATTTGTATGAACACGTTTACACATTTACTAACACTTAGTAGGATACACATGGGGTGGGTGACAGCACTACAACATGGCTGCATAATACAAAAGCAAATGGAAACACACAAAATTAAGCTTAGTGCTCAACTCCCACTTCTCTGGGGCTTCAGTATTTATTATCCCAATTTTTATACATTGCACGTGAAAAAAAAGGTTTCCTCACACAGTTGACCATCCATCTCTTTACCTGGAGAATTGAATGATTTATGGTCAGACCCTTGTTGATTCAACCCGTTGGGAGGTATAATCGAACTGACAGAGTTTCTGGTTCAATTTAACAATTTGCCAATTTATTAATAAAAACACAGTGTTTATATAGGTATGGTTTCAAGAGATCTTTATGAGTGGCCCAAAATCAAAATTATACAAACAATCATTGGTTAGTAAGTTACCTTTCAACTTCCAGAGTTCTGACCTATACCATATGTTGTTTTTGCCAAAATAGGGATGTTGTATAATGCTTAACCCCTTAATTGATGATTGCCAAATAAACTCTTAAAGGACCACTATAGTGCCAGGAAAACATACTCGTTTTCCTGGCGCTATAGTGCCTTGAGGGAGCCCACACCCTCAGGGTCCCACTCCCGTGGTGCTGAAGTGGGAGGAAGGGGTTAATCCCTTACCTTTTTTCCTCCCTCTTCTGACGTCACCAGCTGAATGCGCATGCGCGGCAAGAGCTGCGCGCACATTCAGCCAGTCCATAGGAAAGCATTCTCAATGCTTTCCTATGGACGCTGGCATCTTCTCACTGGCGGAAGCGCCTCTAGCGGCTGTCAATGAGACAGCCACTAGAAGCTGGATTAACCCACATGTAAACATGTTTACAGCAGAAATGGTTAATCCTAGATGGACCTGGCACCCAGACAACTTCATTGAGCTGAAGTGGTCTGGGTGCCTATAGTGGTCCTTTAATAGTTATATGTTTATTATTTTATGACTGCAAATGTATCACACTGCACTGCAAATTTTCTGCTCTAGCTTTAGATATATCTATGTTAATGGTATCTATAAAAAAATATTACTCAATTTACAGTATATTCCTATAGTTTATTTATGATTAAACTAAAGCCTTAATGTTGTGTGGCACTGTAGTTCAATGTTCTGGCAGATGAGTACAAGATTAGAGAAGAAAAAATAAGTGTATCTGAGGTTATATGTTCCTTGGCTAGATATGACTCATCATGAGTTAACATATTTAGTATTCTTATTCTTGAGGAGACTTCATTTTAAATATTGCATTCTACAAAATGGTTGTATCAGGTTCAGATTCTCTAAAACTATTGAAAATCCCTATGTATATTTAAATCACTGGAGGTTTTTAGTATCACTCCAAGGGCAATTAAAGACATCAAGACATGTACTTAGATGTACAATTTCTACATGTATATTAGATCCATTTGTTTCTTCAAAATATTTCTTCAAAATATTGCTCGTAGTTACTTTTTTAAAAATTTTCTTTCTTCATTCATAAAATATATTAGGATTACTTCAACCAATACTGATTATAGAGAGTGGGTCAGGTGTATATAGTATGAATTATTGCTAGGGAGTTGGTCTTTCTTAATAAGCCTATAAAGATTGGGTCCCCTTTGGCAATATACTTACTAAGTATGGAGGCATTAGACACCTTCTGGACCTATAGTTATAAGACCTATAGGACTAGAGTGCCTCTGGATCTGTAGCTAATA
This sequence comes from Pelobates cultripes, assembly GCA_933207985.1. Taxonomy (NCBI): domain Eukaryota; kingdom Metazoa; phylum Chordata; class Amphibia; order Anura; family Pelobatidae; genus Pelobates; species Pelobates cultripes. The sequence goes on along the minus strand of OW240919.1, from coordinate 33,073,603 downwards.
GGCCGGCGGGAGCAGGTGCCAACTGGCCCTTAGTCCTTTAGAGGGGTAGAGGGTGAGGAGAACCTCTACTTTATTTCTCTCCAATCATTAAATCATTACCTGATTGGTTCTCGACTTGCACCAACTCAAAGATGATATGCATTAAGTGGGAAGATAATTTATTGGACCTCAACTAGTAATGGAGGGATCGGAAAGATGCTATGAGTTTTATTTAATTATATTTTATTGTATTCATGTATTTAATACAGGATGTATAAGAAATGATGACCTCTCAGGCTTTGTGGCTTCAAACATTGAAGATGTTCCTGTCATTTGGTTCACAGAGAAAAAGTAACCAATTGTGGGAAAAAAAGGGAAGCTGTAATAAGTCTATAAATAAATAAAAAGATGGGATGTCTAGTGCTTGTTCAAAGTGGCAGCTCAGACTTCCTCAACCAGAGTCTCTTCCATCCGGCTGGTGGTAGATATAGAAAGGGAATACAGAGAAGCAGCACCTTCACGAATGTCCTCAACTCAAATAAAGATGGAGCAAAACAAAAGGGCTGATAAAACAGAATATGGTGTAGTATTTTTGATGGTGGTGATTATAAATAAAAGAAATCTTCTGGAGTTTGAAATCAGCTTCAGATATATGCACTTGGATAGTACAATCCCCTCTGTGGATATGTAGATTTTGGTCTCAGTCTTAATCTTATGTGGAAAGGTATCCTTAGGCCAGTCAGTATTCATAGAAGTGGTCTTTTTCAATATGCTGTTTTATCATAGTGGAGTTCGTCAGCATATAAAATGAAAATAAAAACAGAAGATAGTGCAAATTTTTTTATACAATAATAAAAGGAGGTATACTTACAAACAGAGAGCATAGTAAAGTTATGCTAAATCCTGTAAAATTTAGGTGGTATCTTTTCCACCTAGGAAACCAATGTATGAATCATCCAAGTAAAAATCTTTAGAGATAAAAACAGGAAGGTCCAAATTCAATTAAAAAAATCATTTTATTTATAACCAAACTGATAAAAGTATAGTATAAAACAACAGTACAACACTAACGCGTTTCACTTTCACACAGGCCTTTTCAAAGTGTTACAGGGATATGGATCTGTCCTATTTTAATAGCTTCTGAATTCAAAATTAACTGACAGATGATGTAATCAGGCATGTAACAGAAAACTTTAGTATAATATGTTTAAGTGAACTGAGATAGTGTAGAAAGATGCTTCAAATATTAAAACCACTTAAAATTTAATTGTATTAATAAAATTCGAAGTGAAAAAAAAGTGGGTGAGGTAACTTTAAATGGTGTCCCAAGACGGCTCTTGAAATACTCCATATCGAAGTTCCAAGATGGCCACCATCAGCTGTGAAACAGAAATCACAAATCAAAATGAACATGCTCGTCCCTTTCTCAAGCCATTTGTTTTATTATTGCGGCAGTTCATAAATCTGCAATTGAGAAGAGCACCTGAACAGCTCAAATTTGGACTAGTGACAATTCATAACAAAACAATTCTCCAAGTCTAATATATATTTTCCTCTTCTTTTTCTGACATTATGCAACTTTGCACTTACATTGACAAAATAGAGCTGCCAAATGGGTTTGACTTGCAAGTGCTGCAAGCAATTAGTGTGTGCTTTTTCACAGACCATGCCAACTCCGTAGTAAGATGCTATCTCACCATAGTATGATGCTACCTTTCTATAGTATGATGACATTAGCACGATGCTATCTCTGTATAATATGATGTAATCTCTCCATAGTGTGATGCTATCTCTCCATAATATGATGCAATTCTTACCAGTATGTTGCTATCTCTCCATAGTATGACGCTATCTCAACATAGTATAATGATATCACTCTACAGAAAGATGACATCGCTCCATAGTATGATGCTATCTCTCTAAAGTATGATGCATTCACTCCACTGTAATATAACATCTCTCCATAGTATAATGCTATTGCTCCATAGTATGATGATATCTCTCCATAGTATGATGCTATCTCATATGTAGAATAGTTCTGAACCTGCCTGTGTTCAGTGCATTTTTATATTTCTTTTTTATTGTTCCAAAAGTTGTTTACAGCAAAATGTATGAGGCAACATATTCATAGTAAAACATACAAACATCTAATCAATCCACTTGTCCTCTCAAGGCTCCCCAAAAGAGTTGTGTTCTTTCTGGTCGTCCTGTTCCTCAGTGTTTACATACCTCTGGATCCCTCGTACCCGCCTGGTCTCTACTACGTCAGACATTGTCTCTGCATTGACTTAGGTGTGGCCATCTGTTATTGGCATCATTGCTTCACCCCCTTCCCACTCCTTGAAGACTCACAGCGTCTGAAGACAGCCATTGAAGCCAGTGGAACCAAGTATCCTGCTATGTCTGTGCTGAGAGGATCAATTCTTCAATTGCTCTGATCTTCTTGACTCTCCCCACCCAGTCTCTCACTCTTCAATCTTCAGAAGCATGACATGAGATTATGCTCCACATTGATCAGGTGTGGGATCATTGACATTTTGTACTTGGTAATCAGGGTGTCAGGGAAAGAGCCAATTGAGCATCTGTTAGTGTGTTAATTCTGTCTATCTCCCTACAGAAGGGTTGTATTTGGGGACATGTCTATCATATATGGAAAAGTTCCTAATTCCTCACACAATGCCAGCACTCTAGATCTCCCATCGATTCCATAGCTACTAATTTTTGTACCAGTGCGTTAGCATTTTGTAGCGTTACTCCTGGTATTTAGTACTTACTGAAGATTTGTGAGTCAGAGTAAAGATCTTGAAGTCCATTGTTGGTGTTTACAGAGTGTCTCAGGTCATGTTTCTAGTATTTTGTGTAATAAGGCAACAGTTGTCCACTTGTGGGGAAGTTATAAATTGATACATCAGGGATAGTGCGTGTGTCAGGGGATGAGATTGGATACAAATAATTTCATAAGAGGTTAATTGCCTATTTGCTGAGGTTAGGTCAAGAAAAGTTTTAAGGAACTGTACTAGTTGATGGTGTCGGAATCTGATCATGAACCCCAGAGTACCAAGTGAAAAGAGATCCTTTAATGGGATAATGTTGCCATTTGTGTAAGTATCTTTAAGGCGGCATGGGGACGATAGGCCTAGTGAGGTTGTAAATTTGAGGGGATGTTGCTGGACTAAAGAATGGGTTGCCTTTTACCGGATACAGAGGAGAGTCATGATGTGATAGATATTTATTTGGAGAGAGTCTCCTCCACACAGTTAAGGTAGTGATAATGGTAAGATGTCCAGCAGTCCAGGGATTTCCCATCCACGGGGGAAGCCATGGGAGCATGTGTAGGGGGATGGCAGAAAAACTAGCTTATACCTCAATCCATAGTTTGTCAGGGGGTTAGTGCATCCATTTGATAATCCTTTGCATGTAGATTTTGTTAAGATAGTAAATGTAATTCTGGACTGCCGACGATACCAAATGTAGTCCAAGAATGATTGTCGGAACTGCGTGAAAAACATCTGTAAGACATGGCTTGGCAAGGACTGTAGCAGTTAAAGAAAGCGTGGTAATACATTAATTTTCAGAACATTTACCCTGCCCAGCCGTGGGATGTGAGAGAGCAGCCATCCCCTTGAACCTGAGCCGGCAGGGGTGGGAAGTTTAAGCAAAAGATACAATAGAGGTCTGCTGATAACCAGATTATGAGATATTTTAGGGTGCACCTTTGGAAGGGGGACCTAGCTCTAAATAGGGCAAGCGCCTGTCCACAGTCAAACCCCCGGATCTTCGACTTTGTGAAATTGATCTTAAGGTTTGGGAGCAAGCCATATTGCTCAAATTCAGATATATGGGAAGACCTTCAGTTCAGTCAGTGAGAAGAGAAGGTTGTCCATGTAAGTGGATATTTGGTTTTATCCCAGGTTCCCTTAATTTCGTTGTTTGATTTATTCTTGCGGATGGCATTTAAGACGGGCTACAGACTAAGGAAAAACAACCGGGGCAACCTATTTATTTTTTAAATCTTCTTTAACCAGGTATAACTTAGATATATTTATTTTTTCATTAATTGTATCGACATTTATAGGGTAGATAAGAAAAGAGGAAACATGTTTTTATTTTTGTGGTCAAGACCTCCTGGGAAGCAGCAATTAAAATAGATCCATGTAATAAAGTCAAATAAAATATTATAAACACTCATTTTAGCTCCTTCAATTAACAACAATAAAACTATTTAAAATGTAAGATATTTGGGCTGATTAAATCCCAGATGTCCAAGTTTTGAACAAGTTACAATGTCAGTTTATCTTTGGATAAAAGTGTCCTTTCTGTTTTGGAATTCAAAATAATTTAATTGGTCTCAAAACACAAAGGACTCCAGTCCTGCTCCGCCATAGAGACATCTGTGAGAAGATTACTGATTTTGTGTTATAATTACAAGGGATCTGTGTATAAATATACCGCAGCACACTGAGTGATTGTAAAGGTTTACTATTGTCATATTAATAAAGCATTGTTGAATATTTTAACATTTTTATATGGCTAATATTTTTGTCTCTCTTTATGTTCTGCTCAGTATTTTGATTTCATATAACCTTACTTTCTCTAACCCTTTGAATATATGTGACTCGTATTTTGATAACCTTTTACATTTATTTATTAAATGTTTATTCATCGTTCATTGTATTTTATTTTTAGGTTATTTCATTTTTATTGACCAAAAGCTTCCAGGATTTCATTTCAAAACCAAGAGTTTTTTTCTACATTTATTGATGCTTTGAAAAGAGGTGGCTTTATACCTTGAAGGATCTTAACCAATGATGCCATGACCAACATGGCTGAAAAATGTTACTCATGGCTGAAAAGACACATTTAGGTTGCCCAGGGCTCTAAACCCAGCTCTGTTACCATAGAGTCATGGTCTCTGTTCTGTAAGTGCTGTGTGTGTTGCGGCTAAATGTTGTATGTGTGGAGAAGGCTGAGAGCTGTATCTGGAGGGAGGATGAGTGTGCCTATGTATGCTGGCTGAGCGCTATGTGTGTGGTGTTTGAACTTTGCGTGTGAAGGTGTCTAATTAATGTGTATGTAGGGGAGACTGAGTGTGGCTGGATGTTCTGTCTGAGTGTGTGTGTGCCCCGTCCTACTTACCATTCCCAGGTAGTTTTGTTGAGACACACTAAGAGCAGAATCCCTGGTGGTCCTGTGTAGGACCATTGTGGTCTGCACTGATATTTGTCCAGACCACTTTAAGAGCTCCCTCCCAGTTCAGCCTTTAGTTAATGACTCAGAATGCAACTGCAGTGCTGTGCATTAATAAGGGTCGCTAGGGGTTCTTAAAGTGGAATGCCATAAATCTCCCAAAAAGAGGAGGTGCAGGGCTGAACAGGTGGATCTTTCAGATGGGCACCCTTGCACCCCGAGTCTGAACGCTATGCCAAGCTGCAGGCATCCACCTATGCCACCTTGTGGGTAACCCAGCTGTTGGTTTACTTTATTTTAATTAGTGATATAAAGAGATACACTTGTGTAATATTTGTATATGTAAGTTCCAACCAATAACATCAGATAGCAGTATTCAAATTGTGGGATGACTGTTTGCCCTATCTAGTTTCAGTTGAGTTAGATTGAATTATGCAGCCTCTCTGTGAGTAACAGTTTATTTCCCCTCTCTGCTGTATTTAATAAACTGACACCCATTTACCTTAAAACTTCGAGCTTTACTGGTACATACGCTTCATTAACAGGAAAACAAAACATTACAACGTGGAGAACTGGGGGCATGTGCCTGTAGAGAATAACATTAAAGACAATTGCTTATAGAGAAACTCAAATTGTGCAGGTAAAATAACAAACTGCGTGTCTGAAAAGAGGAAGAACAGGATGAGACTGTATATGGACATGTCATGCAAGGATCTACAGATGAGATGGACCAAGTGGCTGCTTGAACAAGAGCATCACAAGGCTCTGCATAAAGTAAGCACGACTTAGCTCTCTGCAGTTAGTAAGCTGCATGAGGCTCTGCAGGACACACAGACACAATATTGCAAAACAACCAAGGAATTTGTGAATTATAAGTGTAAAAAACTAAATTGGAAAAAAGCCTCCAACTTAGCTATTAGTTCCCTTTCACTTATTTTGGCTTATAATGTGCAATTATTTTGTCAATTTTTGACAATTCCCAATTTAATGAATAACAATGAATGTTTTACAGTAAAAAAAAACCCTGCAAAGCTCTGCAGGCTGCAGAACAGCACAAGACCCTTTAGGAAAATAATACACAATGCTCTAGACTCGAGCAAGCTGATACAAACTCCTCTGCATGCTGAAGAGAAGTTCAAAGCTCTGCAGAGTGATAGTAGAAAACAAGGCTCTGCTGGATGACAAGTACACTGTGTTTCTTTTCTCAGATGCTTAATAAATTGGATACATTGTCAGACATTTCTCCCTGGAATTATTTAGTTTTATAAACATCATTACTGGCATGTTTTCTTTATTATATATATGTAGCAGCATTTCTCAAACACGGTAAAACTGTAAATTTGCTTTTGAATCACCTGCATTAGTGATAATTTAACTGTGATATCTGTTTGTTTAGATCCAGGGTTTTAAATCATTGTATTTACCAATGTCCTGGAGACTGTGATTTGTGCTGGAATAGTCTTGGTCCAGAGCTGTTTATTTTTTCATGGTTCAATGTGCATTGGTGTAGTCCCATATATATTCACCTCACATAGCATTCAACACTCGCTCTAATATCAGCTCCTCTGGAAAGGTCTGTGCTACACAGTCAGAACATGACCTTACGTTTTATAAGGTGTTTTAAATTGCACATCAGGGTCAGAGTTTCTTTGTTAAACACGAGATAAAACTGCTTGGTAGAGCTGGCTTTCAAGGCCACAACAACAATAAGAAAGAAGGTTTTTGGATACAAAAAAAACAAACATTCGTTTACATTTCTCCTCCTTTGCAATAATAAAGACTATTCTGCCATTCGAACCAGGCTTTTAGTTCTATTTTATCTAAGCAGAAGACATCTTTGTGTCTCCTTTGTATAGAGTTCTCTAAAATAGCAATAAGAGAAAACATGTAAGTCCTGTGTTTATTGTGTTCACACAATCACAAGGTTTTTCACATTAGAAGTGGCCCCGTTAAGGCTTGTTTTTCACTTCTCCCCATTTCCAAATCATATGCTGCACTAGCTGTTTGTCTATTATAATACTATTTGCAGCTAAATATTGTGCTACGGAATGTCAGAATATAACTCTGGTACAAATTGAGCATTGCCAGAATTATGCAGTCTCCTCGCTAAAAAAAAAAAAAAAAGGCCTCTTCTTTGTGCACTGCAATATCCACAGCTTACTCCCTAAACTGGATGCACTACAAGCTTGGGGTTCCTATTGCAAACCCCAAATCATTATGCTCTCAGAATCATGGTTAACAACAAAAATTCCTGACTCTGCCATTGCAATACATGGGTATTAATGCTTCAGATATGACAGAGCAAAGAGAGGATGAGGCATTGTTATCGATGTTGACAAGTCTACAAAGTTCACCCACTTACAAAACTATGGCTCCCCTGCCACCATTGATTTCCTTTCACAATTGAGATCCCATTCAGTAAACCGATCATCGTTGCTGGAATCTACCGCCCACCTAGCTCTCCAGTGCATTCCCTTTCCGACATAACCCAACTTCTTAGTGAAACCATAGCCCCAAGCCAAAAAAGTGCTGTTTGTGTGTGGAAAATGCACTTTCACTGACAATATCATCGCTGTGATATGTTTTACTGTTTTGAAACACTAAAATGTGTTCAGCCAAGTCTACCGAGTATAACAGTATCCCCCATGTACAGGTTTAATAGGGCGTCAAGAATTTTCTTTTTCTTTAATCTCTGCACTTGGTAGCACTTTTCTATTTTTGTTACCACTGTGGTTATTGATTTATTTATAACTCTAGTAGGGAGAGTTGGTTCAGGTAGACACTATTGGTCAGACCACGGTGTCGAGGTAACTCTTAGGGTGAATTGAGAGATTTATTTATTTATTTATTTTTTGTGTGAGGCTTTTCATCTGCGTTTAGATCAGATTACCTGGCCCCTTGTTCTCTGGGGACCCTGCGCCTTTTCTCTCTCCCTAACCTCGTTTACACTACCTTCCCATCAGTCAGACACTAGGGGAACTGGAACTTAGATGCTAGCTAGTACTCCAGACAATTGATCCCCTGGGCACCGTTTAGTAGATCTCCCTTTTTTTAAGTAATATTTTTTGTTTGCATACCCCTTTTTATCCTTAGATTTTTTCCCTTTTACAGTGGATCTCACCTGATGCTAGTTTCCCCTAATAAAAAATACATATATATATATATATATATATATATATATATATATATATATATATAAAATTATCATAATCCTGATGAAAGTCCACAAGATGGACTGAAACGTCGATTTGTTTTATGGGAACTTAAATAAAAGTAATTTTTTACTGGAAAATCCGTGAGTGCAGCCATACTATCTGACTATATGGATGTTCAAGCCCTGGCTATGCACCCGGTTTAGAAAATTTGGAGCCTGTGTGCAAGGTACAGTTGTTTTTTTTAATATATAATATATATATATATATATATATATATATATATATATATACACACACACACACACACATACATACATACATATATATACACATACACACACACACACACACATATATATATATTGTATTTTTTATATTTTTATATTTATTTTTGAAATTAACTTTATTTTTTTATTTTTAAACTTATTTTTTACTTTTTTCTCCAGCAGGGGGACTGCCTGTCAGTTCAGGCAGTCCCCCTGCAGGCAACACTACGGACACCTCTTGTGGCCATGTGATCGCTCTTTTAGAAGACCAATCGCAGGTGGGGGAACGACGGTGATCGGGTAAGTAATTTTGAAAGTCCGGGGGCCAGATTATTACTTATATATATTTATATATATTTTTTATTATTATTATATTTTATTTATTTTACCGAGTGCCTCAACCTCTCGAGGCACTCAGCACACAGGGAGAGCATCAGAAACCTGCCTAATGTGGGGCAACCCAGCAAGGATAGCTCCGGGGGAGCGATCACCCGGTGGCCCAGCAGTCAGGAGAGGCATTGCAGGATGCCTCGACATCAAGGCATCACTGCAACACCGTTAAAGTGGCTGGAAGCGAACACGATAGCTTCCAGCGCTCAAATTTGCCACGGACGTATCAGGTATGTCTGAGGTCATTAACGACCATTTTTTGTCTGACGTTCCTGATATGTCCGCGGTCACTAAGGGGTTAAAGCTAAATTTAGTTAGGAGTTTTATTAAACCTAAAACATCAGATAATGTTTTTAACCAAAAACTGATTTCTATCCTTGCAAACTTTGCTCTTGGTGTCAAAAGTTGAGTCAAAAAAGAAACCATAACATCTAAGTCCTTTGTTACAGGCCAACTATTTTACGTTAAAGATAGAAACATAGAATGTGACAGCAGATAAGAACCATTCGGCCCATCTAGTCTGCCCAATTTTCTAAATACTTTCATTAGTCCCTAGCCTTATCTTATAGTTAGGATAGCCTTATGCCTATCCCACGCATGCTTAAACTCCTTAACCTCTACCACTTCAGCTGGAAGCCTATACCATGCATCCACTACCCTCTCAGTAAAGTAATACTTCTGGATATTATTTTTAAACCTTTGCCCCTCTAATTTAAGACTATGTCCTCTTGTTGTAGTAGTTTTTCTTCTTTTAAATATTGTCTCCTCCTTTACTGTGTTGATTCCCTTTATGTATTTAAATGTTTCTATCATATCCCCCTGTCTCGTCTTTCCTCCAAGCTATACATGTTAAGTTGCTTTAACCTTTCCTTGTAAGTTTTATCCTGCAATCCATGAACCAGTTTAGTAGCCCTTCTCTGAACTCTCTCTAAAGTCCACTACTGCATACAATACTTCAAGTGAGGTCTCACCAGTGTTCTGTACAATGACATGAGCACTTCCCTCGTTCTACTGCTAATACCTCTCCCTATACAACCAAGCATTCTGCTAGTATTTCCTGCTGCTCTATTGCATTGTCTGCCTACCTTTAAGTCATCTGAAATAATCACCCCTAAATCCCTTTCCTCAGATGTTGCAGTTAGGACTCTGTCAAATATTCTGTACTCTGCCCTTGGGTTTTTATGTCCAAGATGCATTATCTTGCACTTATCTACATTAAATGTCAGTTGCCACAAAAAGATATACTAACATACCACTTATCCAACATTATTCACCTCCTCTGGTGCCCATGTGGACTGCAATACATAGATATGACGACTAGAAGCCTTAAAGTTGGTATTGCAGAACACATGGGTAACATTAGGAGGGCATATGAAAAACATAGTGAAAAATATAGGGGAGAGGATAATTCCAAAGAATTGTGTAAAATAGAGACTAGGTGGATTTTTAATATGGACTCTTTGGCCTCAAAAGGACTTAATTTGGACTTTGAATTAGTTAATTTTTTATAAGTTATTTTTATCAGTCCTTTTGGAAATCACCTTTCTTATTATATATATTCTCTGTGCTATTTCTGAAGTTTTCTCCCCTTTTTAGTACACACATTTTTAAAATTACTAGCACTTTGTAACATATATGCCTTATATTATGTATATTTTGTTTTTTTATAATCTAGATGTCTTTATTAGAAACCTCTTTCTCTTAACTGTATATTGAAAGTCCACCTCTCTAGATGTTTCCATTTTTATGTACATTGTGATTTCTTATTTATATGGTGTATTTTTATGGCTGTTCCATTAAGAATTTAAATTTATTATTTCCTTTTATCTGTTTGCCACCTTTCTCCCTTAAATGATATGGACCTTTTTACCTTTTGCCCACACTTCAGGACTTTCACATTGGATATGACGATTTTATGTTGTGTCCACACACCACACATCCAGGAAGCGGACAGATGACGTATCGGACTGAAACCGGAATGACGTCATACCCGGAACTCACCTGTTATGGATTCCGATGATTCAAGAGTTATATAACCACGAACTGAGAACAGACAGTCAGCATTGAGGAAGACCACTGAGAGGGTTGAAACGCATCTGCTGCTATCCTTTGGAACTTCCACATTTGTGTTTATATGATTGATTTATTTATTTAGTTGTCTTGTTTTGCTGTGACATACATTTTTATTGTATTTTGATATCTTGTTGGCACTGCTAATTACTTTTGTCCCTTATATATGTCCAATACATTTTTACTTCAAATTTATCTTTGGACCATCAATCTCTTCCACATCTATCTCGTAGCCTGTATAGGCACCCTGGAGCGTCTTCTATAGAGCTTGATACGGCTCACAACTGTGTGAGTTTTATTTCATCTGTTTTTATATATGGTTTATTTTATACAGTGAGCACTATGTGTTTTCTCATTTATCTTTTGTAGATCGTTCTACTAGACTTGTGTCCATCATACTGTGTTAAGTATTTGATGTGCAATCACTTTTTGAGGTGTTTTATCCTTTTATTTACCTTTATTAATTATTATAGGTGTATAAGTGGACACTACTAACGATACATCCCTCCACTTTTGGTTCTTTTGTGAGAAGCACCGGCACACGTTGCCCTATCTTTTTTAAGTTGTTTTGGTGACTATAGTGTCCCTTTAATGTTAATTGGCTGAATCCTAAAAGTAATACAATTATGTTCACTGTTTAAGACTTTGCAGCAATTAATTTCCTCCCAGAACTGCATTAATACGAATAGCCCTAACCATACTTTGCAAGAATTGATTCTCACCACTTATCAAAATAGAATCCAGAAGGTGGGCATTCTCCCTAAAAATTACACTGACCACTGTCTACTATATTTGAAACACAAAATAAAGGCCTCTAAATCCCCTCCCAAGGTTATAATCACCAGGTCTGTCAAGCAATTTAATCTTGAATCCTTTCTAAACTATCTCAAGAACCTAGCATGGCACAGATTTTGTCTAATCCCAGATCTAGACTCTGCAATTTAATTTTCTCAGTGCGAGCTCTTGCGAGTTTTAAATTTGCATCTGCTTTAGATTACAGCTGATCTCATTCAAATGTACCAGTTTAGAGATTTAGTGTGGTCAACGCTCAAGCATACAGGCTCTATGAATGATCACTGTGCCTACAGACAATGGCGAAATACATGCACAAAAGAAACAAAAATGGCAAAGGCCAATATTTCAATGAAAATTTTAACTAAATCATTTCAAACTCAAGAACCTTTTAGAAAATCATAAGTAACATACAAACCCCCACAATCCACTCCCAACCCTCCACTGTCAAAATGGACAACTAATCCCAGCAACATCCCCTAGATGTTTTTAATAATTATTTTGTTGTAAACCGTGATTGCTAAGCTAACGAATGACATGCGTTCTGAAACTACAAATGCTCATCTGGCCTTGCTAAATTTGCAAAGACCTCATACAGAGAAATTAAATTTTAGACCTGTGCCTGTTAGTATCATTAATAAACACCTTGTAAATCTAAAAATTCAAAACCAACGTGGACCTGATAAAATCCCAAATGTTGCTGAAGCTCAGCGTGCCAGAAAATGCTAAACCTGTCCCACTACCTAAATCCTTGGTGTCTGGATACATATCCAAACTTTGGAAGACTGATAAGTAGCTATTCATAAAAGTGGTGATAATACTTTGGAATCTAACTATCATTATATATCATTGCTCCCCATATTGTCAAAAATCTTTGAGTCCACATGCAACTATGTGAGTATTTTCAACAATCACACTACCTAATGCCTGATCAATCAGGCTTTCGTCCAAATCACTCAGTTTTGACTGCCCTCTTAAAAGTTTGCAATTTTATCCAAATTGGCATGGAACAAGGAAACCTAACTGGAGCTATTTTCCTCAATTCTGTCAAGGCTTTTGACACAGTAGACCATGGCATTCTATTGCAAAAACTTAAAAACTCACAGAAACAAAGCCTGCCTAAGCCCCACGGTAAGGAAACAGATAGTGCAACAAATGCTAATGCTGATCATTGAATATGGGGATTTAGTGTATGCATTGGCTCTGCAAACCCACCTTCAGAAACTTACTACGCTGTATAACTAATTTTCCTGCTTTGTGCTACAATGTAATTACATGACCTGCCATTGTGACATGTTAGAAAAGCTAAAGTGGCTATGGCTGGAATTCCAATGCACCCTTTCCAGCCTTGCGCATAAGAGTTCTTCTAGGATATTCCCACCATACCTGAGTAGAATGCTTTCCACGGCTGTTCCCACCTCTTATAACCTCCGATCCAATACCAGCAATATTTAGCATACCGCAATGCAAAAATAAAATGTCTCAATCATCGTTTTCCCACTGTCAAATCTTCAGCCAATCTAAAAATCCTTTAAGAGATCAATGGCAACATATCCCAATACAGAATGCACCTGTAATCATGGTTGACTATATTTCTTTCCTGTTCTGTGTTAAATTTATATATATGTGTGTATATATCTGTACATTTATTTTTCTCTAATATTATATTGTACCTTATTGTAACAATACAGTGTTTGTGGGTCCAGGACATGCTTGAAAACTAGAAAAATATCAATGTATCCTTCCTGGTTAAATATCTGATATCTGATCTGCAAAGTGACTGTAAGAGGTGCCCTCCAACATGCACACATATATTATATTGGAGTCTGTGAGTTTATGAATTAGCACTTTGTTCTAACTTTGCGCTCTCTAGCCAGGATGCGTATATAAGGAATTATCAGGACACATTGCAGGGCATATGTACAGTCAACAATGTTTGTATTTTAATTTTTTTTTATTGTTCTATAGGCAATTATATGTTCAGACATGCAGCCATAATGTTTGAATTATGCTGACATTTTGAACCCATGGGCTGAGTATTTGACAATTTGCATTTATTATTTTTTCACAGCTGATTATATTCACTTTTTGTATTTCTGTTCTTCACATTTATTTGTACTTCTATCCTAATATTTCTAAATCTGTATGAAGTATTGGGCAAAGAGTCTCTCGCAAACGTTCTGCCAATGATGAACAAGTGAATTTAAAATTTTACATCTGTAAATTTATATCTATTTATAGATTTATAGCATTTATATTTTTTAGGATTCCCTGAATAGTAAACCAGTCAACAACAACATATAAAAGCTAACAACCAAGTTAGCCGTGTATCCCCCTTACGATTTGATGCAACACTCTTTGTACTGTGATTGATTACATTTTAAAGCCAACCAATTACAGGACTGCCTCAGACAATGACCACTTGCCCAAGAATTTTGGAACTTGACTATTTCACACAAAAGATTTTTCCAGCTCTTTTGGTCTTTTTCTGATTTATTTAATTGCATTAACTATAATATACGCTGTTATGTATTATTGTCATGAGCATTTTTGGCTGAATTCTCTTAGCAGAGTATATTTTTACCCGACTTTCTAAATAGCAATTCCTTATTTTCATGGTAAGATTTTCATTCATCAAGTAAAGTAAACCTTCGCTCTGCTAAGAGAATCTAGCCCCTTGGCAGTAATATTCATTAACAATCAAGTTCAAACAACGTCACTCATAGAAGATATATCAATAAATCCAACAATTTCTTTAACCCCTTAAGGACACATGACATGTGTGACATGTCATGATTCCCTTTTATTCCAGAAGTTTGGTCCTTAAGGGGTTAAACCTGCTCTGTGCATAACCAAGAGGGAATGAGACTATTTCTTTCTGTTAAAAGATAAACCAAATCTGTTTCTAATCATGTTTGACAAGTTCAAGAAAAAGAGTTGTAAACAAGGTTTTTAACTTTAAATGTAACTTCTTTAAATTTATTTATTTATAGATTTACGTTAAAATGTAATTATGAATGTGCTTGTTGTTTTCTTAACTTACAGAAACTGCCAACTGACGTGAACGCAAGTTGGCAGTGTCTACGTGCTGGTCTTCGGCATTTGGAAAGCTTTTATTCTCAAATTTGAAACAGGAGATCTTCATGAACAGAGAAAACAAGTGGTAGTGCTTGCTAAAGTGGTGAATTTCTCAGCTGCCGATGTGCGTTGATGCTCAGTTGGATTCCTGTTGAGTAGATAATCTACCAGTCAGTAAGAGTCAGTATGGGAAAACACCAATAACATAAAACTGTGTTCTGTTACTACTGGAAGAATTTGTTATGAATTCATGTGATTTGTTTTATTACTTTAAACCTTTCTTTTCCTGGACACTATGTATATTTATGTTTAGTTGCAGGATTTCTGAATTTATTTTTTAAGCATTTTCTTAAAAAAAATCCATTTAACCAGTGCTATATAAACCATTATAAGGCAAAGTAATATTTCAATGGACAGGTCATGTTTTCAAACTTCGTACTGCATGATTGCTTGCAGTCAGTCATACATGCACCCGCCAACTGGTTTAAGAAAGATGACATAAATAAGCCAAAACATATTCCTAAAATTGGAACCTACTGAATACATAAATTTATAGGGATTTTGAAATAGAAATAAAACAAACAATGACCCCATGGTAACAACCCCTACACTATCACTAAAAAGTAACCCATGCACTACATCCCACTAACCATTAACCCTTACACTATCACTAAATATTAACTCCTGCATTACACTACACTAACACTAACCATTAACCCCTACACTATCACTAAATATTAACTCTTGCATTACACTACACTAACACTAACCATTAACCCCTACACTATCACTAAATATTAACTCCTGCATTACACTACACTAACCATTAACCCCTACAATATTACTAAATATTAGCCCCTGCTTTACAATACACTAACCTCTACACTATTACTAAATATGAACTCCTGCACTGCACCACACTAACACTAACCATCAACATATACACTATTACTAAATATTAGCCCCTGCACTTCACCACACTAACACAAACCATCAACATCTACACTATTACTGAATATTAACTCCTTGTCAGGGTGGCAGTCCGGTGCCCAGAACCCAGACACAGTGTCCAGGCGGCGGCGCGTGGACCGGGACCCAATATGCCTGATGATAAGTGGGAGTCTTCAGCGTGGAGGTGGATTAGCAGGGTCTGGTGCAGGGTAACCGCACGCCCCCTGGTGTTGAGCACCAGCGTTTGTGCAGCCACATACCAAGACCCTGATTCAGCCTATGCAGATAACAGGAACTAGGAGCTTGGAAATTAAGCAGACCTCCCAGGAGCTTAATAGGGAGGCTCTGCAGCAGGATTGTATCCAGTACTAGAAACAAGACAAGACTAAAGATAGATACCAAACATGAAAACAAGACAGAACTAATAGAACCCAGAACCAGAGAAGGATAGAAAGCTAAACCCAGAACATATACACAAGATATGAGGAAAACATGAACATAACATAGGAAGGACTGGACAGGACTGTACATGGGCTGGGTATACAAACTAAAACAAGACAACATAGGCAAAACAAGAGGAGAAATAACTAAGTACTACATATGAAAATCATGGGGATTTAGTCACACTATATGATCATACATTGCATAAGCCTGCCACAACGCCAATGTACCCCATATCTGGCAGGTCCTACGCTGCCTAAAGTATGCTAAAACATCCTAAGTAGACATATATAGCACTTACCTGCAAGAAAAGGCAGAAGCTTTGAGCAGCTGCCTGCAGGACTCTGAAACAGAAAGGAATGGTGGAAAACAAACGCGTGTGGCAACATAAAACAAACATTTAAAGGAAACCTGGAGACTGGGAAATCCAGGGACGAACTATAGGAATGAACCCAGAAATCCCAGCATAAAGAAAACCAGACATAGAATAGAAAACCAAAAACCAAGAAAAACTAAACAAGAATTGTAACAAGAGTACTGGATACCAGAAGCCATTGCCAGACATCTTCACAGAACAGAGCAGGACGTGACACTCCTGCACTTCATTACACTAACACTAACCATCAACATCTACACTATTACTAAATATTAGCCCCTGCACTTCACTACACTAACACTAACCATCAACATCTACACTATTACTGAATATTAACTCCTGCACTTCACTACACTAACACTAACCATCATCTACACTATAACTGAATATTAACCCCTGCACTTTACCCCACTAACACTAACCATTAACCCCCTATATTGTCTCTAAACTTAATCCGTAAACTATCCTCACACTAACCTGTAACCTCTACACAATCCTAAAATTAACCATGAATCCCTTCTCAAACGTAAAACTAACCCTAACCTAGACATATCATGTAATATAAGAAATACTCAGATATCTAACTGCAAAGCTGAATGCTATCTCAGCATTCTGGGGAGATCGTAATAACCCATGAGACAGGCATTAAACTGGCATTATTTTCTTATAATACACCATTCCACATTATGTATCCTTTTCTCTCTCTCTACAATTTATTAATAACAAAAAATAAGAGAATATGAGAACATAATCCTGATATCAGTGAGAAAACCTTTAAAAGGCTAGGAAACTACTTTACAACTAACTTTAAGAGAACATATATACTTCATTTACTTTATATTAAAACTGTGTTGCTAACAATCTAGTGTCTCGTTGACACCCCCTCCCTTGCCCCTTGCACCCCTCCATGGTAGCAAAGAAAGGAAACCCTTTCTATACTTACCTGATTCCAGCACCAAAGTCCTTTCATGCTGGGTCGGGCTCCTTCTCCTTCTCCCACGTCAGTCAATGGTGAAACCTAATGCGTGAGCGGCGTTGAATGTACAGAGTAAGGATGTCCAACAACGTTTCATGAAATCAAACTCCATAAAACATCAGGAAGTGCCTCTAGTGGCTGGCTTAAACCTTCGATATAAATATTGCAGTACCTAAGAAAATGCAATATTTTCAGCTGCAAGGCTAAACAAAGGGGCACTGCTCCCAGACCACTTCAATGAGGTGAAGTGGTCTGGGTGTCTATAGTGTCCTTTTAACTTTAAAAGTAACTGTTACTAAAAGAAATGTAAATCAATGTAAACACATTAACTATCAGGATGTCTGTTTTCATTGCTACTAAATATTTTTTTGCCATAAAAACAAGCACTGTGTTTGTTTTTCCAATAAACCAGTTGACCGAGTTCATTTGTATTTTGTCTGCTATGCACATCAAATGTTTCCCAAATGCTAACTTAGTCATCGCAATCCATATCCGCCATTCCTTCTTTGACTGGTGTCATTTAAGATTCCTTTAAGCAACAAAAAAAAAAAAGTCATAATCCATTTGATTTTCTTGCTTCCCATGAGAAAAACTTTTGACAGATGATAAATAGCAAGTGCTGACAGTCATCAATGTGAAGCTATCATGCTTTTACATTAAATACAAAAACAGAGTTGCAAAGTCACTTGGGAAAAGACTTTTGACACATAAGAGACAAATATATAATCCTCAGAACTAAATCACTGTTGGGATCTAAGCAAGTGCAACAAAGCACAGCTGCCTTTACAATCACACAAAGTCCTACTAAAGCTAGCTTTGATACGGGGAACATTTTGCATGTTTTCGTCCAAAGAACCATGCTGTTTAACCACACTCTTCTGTCAAGCAGGCATCGCATCAGTAACAATACAGGCAAAGAAAGACACACTTATGTAACCATACTGTCTCTTTTAATTAGGAAGTCGAAGAATAGATACAGTATTTGCTGAATTCACACAAAACGAGTGGGCTTTCACTTTTCATTTTGTGGATCAAGACTGATTTTGAATTAGATTTTACTGTTATAACTAATTTGCAAGAAAAGTACATTGTACAAATACACATATACAATTTAACCCCTTAAGGACCAAACTTCTGGAATAAAAGGGAATCATGACATGTCACACATGTCATGTGTCCTTAAGGGGTTAACGATATCCAGCATTGACTGGGTCCTGATCATTTTTTTCTTTTAAAGGAACATTGACACAATTCAACTGATTGAACACTGTGTGCCATAGTTCCACAGATCACTGGTAGGAGAATATATATTACATGTTACTAAGCACTTGTATGTAGGCTGGGCTTTGTAAAAAGTATTTAATGTGATATATATATATATAGAAAATAGCCAAGATAATTCAATGCACTTTGTTTTACAGACTATATTAAATATTAGATTATATTACATTGTAATAAGGATAAAGTTACAGTTCTGAAATATTTGCATAGAATTAGAAATACCATACTGTAGGTCAGAGGCGTAACTAGAAACCATGGGGCCGCGGTGCAAAAATTATCAGAGCCCCCCATATGTCTCACATTCCCTAGCCCTTTAGCCCCTCCATGTGTCTCATTCACATCCCACAGGGTTAGTGTCACATGGTTGGGGGGGGTTAAGTATGACAGAATTAGAGTGGTTAATGAGATAGAGTGTGTGGCAGGGTAAAAGGGGGCGAGTGTGACAGAGTGAGGGAGAAAGAGTTTGACAGGACTGGGGGGGGGGTGAGTGTGACAGGGCGAGAGAAGGTGAGTGTAATGAGGTGAATATGGCAGAGCGATGGGTAGTGAGTATGGCATGGGTGAGTGACAGGGTTCGGGGGTAAGTATGACAGTGCAAGAGAAGGTGTGTAAATTGGGATGAATATGGCAGAGCGATGGGAGGTGAGTATGGCATGGGTGAGTGAAGGATTGTTGGAATTATTGTGTATGGCAGGGTGAAGGTGGTGGCAGTGTTTGTGGTCAGGTGACTGTTACACAGACACACCAGTGCATACACTGGCACACGTATTCAGTTATACAAACACACACTGACATACATGCAGATACACACCATATAACACATACAGATACATACACAGACACACATGCTGACACACAGACACAGACACACACTGACACACATGCAAATGCATTAACACAAAGATACATATATACACACAGACACACATGCAGATACACACTTAAGGATAAACATTCAAATACACATAATGACACTCATATAGATACAAACAGAGAAACACATACAGATACACAGGACACACACTGACATACAGATACACAGACATACAGATACACATGCAAACAGACACACACACACACATACAGACAGACACACATATATACATATATACAGACATACATACACACATACATACAGAAACACACACACACATACAGAGACATACATACATACATACATAGACATACACACATGCATACAGAGACATACACACATACAGAGACACACACATACTTAGACACACACACATGATTTTCTCTGTTACTATTGTATTGTAGATTACCTTAGGGTTTTTTTTCTATATTGCATTGAGGACTGAGAGGAGTCCTTATCTACAGTACTTACAGAACAAGGGTAATTGTGAATTTCTACCTATTGCCCACTGAGTGTGTGTTTTATCCACTAATAGGTGTATCTATATATATTATATCTGGTTACTCTCCTGTTTCCTACCTTTTGGATGCAGGAGGGTGACTTCACTGGGGTCCAGTGGTGGCTCAGGCTGATGGGAGTCAGAATTCTCACTCTGACTCCCTCCTCTTCTTCCTCCCTGGGGCAGTCACTTCCTCCCAGTTCTGATCTCATCTTAGTGGGCCTGGTCGCACTGTTAAAATACTTTGTCTTTGGGTTGTCCTAACAGCATGGGCCACCCGATGGGCCTCTGAAGGTGCAAACCCAGCGGTTCTACCATGAGTACCAGAGCCGCAACACATGCCGGCAGGCACCCTAGCCGCAGGGGACCGCAAGACAGCTGGGCCCCCTGGAGTGGTGAACCCATTCGCAGTGGCGACCCCATGCAATCGCGGTAGTTCCGCCGCTGCTGTAGGTATAACAGTTTGTTAAGTACCCTGTGGAATGCGGTTTTCAAAAAATGCCAGGTGAATATAAAAATAATGTCTGGATGTAGGATTAACTGATTAATGCATTAAGTACAGTTACACCAAGCTCTTGTGAATTCATCTTTATGGTTGTTTGTTCAGAATTCAATGGTATTTCTTGGAACACAATCTTATAAAAATGCAGTGACGGTATAAAAATAATCTGTTTTGTTTTTTAAAAAAAAATTAAATTAGTATTTCATCAAATCGCTTTGATCATGCAGCCCTAGCCATACTTCTCCTGACTGTGACTCACACATTCCGTAAATGCTTCCCACATCTGAATCTCCTGCTCTGTTATTTGCCTGCTAAAGCCTGCTGTAGCCTCTTTGTGTGACTAAAGTGTAATTAGCAGAGCAGGAGATTTGAATATTTAAAGTAAACACTCTGTGCTGTAAGATCTGATTGAAAATAAATTTCATGTTGGCTGTGTGCATCACAGCCAGGGAAGGTGTGGCTAGCACTGCATAAACAAAGACAAATATGATTTGACTCATAAATGGGTGAGAATTGAGCTGTGAGGCTGTAAAGGCATTGTAACGGAGCTCCCTGTACCCCTGTCTGGCTACCTCCGCCAAGGACCGCTTCCTAGCTGGAACAGGGGACAAACCACAGGACTTCTGCCCACAGTCGCCGTGGCTTGATTGGGGCCCTCGAACCGCTCCCTCCTGGAGCCGAATGGGGAACTTGCTCTATCCACCCCCAGGCACTGGACGACACTCAGTCCTGGGAGCTATAGTCCTTGCAAGGACTTTCCCCATTAAATCCTCCACACTGGAACAGTGATTAGTGATTAGCCCTTTCCCCTCCCAGTAACCAGATGACACATAGTTCTGAGTACAAACTGGAATTATTTAATCTGGCCTTATGGCCTACTTTTATACAATTTAGACACTGTCAAACACGCCCATAACACTCCCACACAAAACAGGACATTCTCTCCCCCTAGACCTGAGAGGAGACTAGTTACAAGCAAACATCTAACATACTCTTCACCTGTGCCTGAGAGATAATTACCTGAGCACAAAAACATATAATTGAATTATCTCTAAGTACAGAAACCGGCAATATAACAAAACCCGAAAAATACCCCTAAAACACATAAAAGTCCCACAAATCAGTTAGACCCCCTGATAGCCCCGATCTGGATGACAAACATATCCAAAAATCACCCAGATCGGTTCAGGGATTCGGGATTTTCATGGAAGTCATAATTTTGACCCGCGGTGCACATGATCCCATGCCCAAAACAGTTCCATGAAATCAGTGCAAAGGGTCGGTCAAGTTCAGTAGTCTTTTACAGGTTTCCCTGCAGGGCCCATATTCTGTGGGCAGGAGGCTGTCAAGCAGGCTCCTCCAGGAGCTCATGGCAAACTCATGTGGGAAGGGGAGTTTGTCACAGGCATGATCTATAAAACAAAACTGCTAAATTGAGCTAATGTTTTTGTGCGGATAGGAGTGTTTCTTTAATAAAAATGTCATCAATAAAAAGAATGTTTTTCTGAAAATTTGGTAATATATATATAAAAAAATAATTCTATAGAATAAAAAGTATACATTACACTACCATTATTTTACAATGTGTTTTTCAGTATAGCAACATCGTGGTGCCTGGAGTGTTATTATGAGTCTAGCTATTACAGAACAAGAACAAACAATATAGAGAAACATATTGTAGAAGAAATGGTTGGCGAGAAGAGGCAATTCATACAAAAATAACAATTCAGAGGAAGCTGACTGTATTATTAACTGAATAGTGTAGCTTTTTTGTAATTCAGATTACAGATTTTGTACTAAAGTCAAAACTTTCTTGTAAAAAAAACAAAAGGAGAAAAATAAGTTTATTTTGTAATGCTCTTCAGCTGACACAATGATTAGACTTAATAATCTTTAACAAAAAACTAAAACATTTTGGGGATGCCCAAATTTCATCTAAATGTCTATTCACTTCAGCACTATTTTGGTAATGGAAAACCGATTCGGCAACTCAATTAGATGAACTAAGAGAGCGTGAAAATGAGCCAATCAGCGCAGGGTAAAATATGTATGTAATGAAATGTAATGCATTTTCCTGCTATTTGGTTCATAGACCAAGTGATCAATAGAGAGAAAAACAGAAGGAGCAGTAAAATAAAATATATATTTGCAAATTATATATTTATAATACATTTATAATATTTTAATTATATAATTTATAAATATAGATTTATTTTTTTTACTGCTCAACTGCTGGTCATTCCTCACTTGATTGGGGAAAAAAAATCAACATTTAGTGACTGCCCCCCAAGCCATTAGTCATCTTTTTTCCCACTAATCATCTCTTTTTATTACACGGGCAGAATTCAGAGTCACGAGATGAAACGAGCATGCTCAACGTTTGTGTATTCTGGTTGGTTAGTGACTTGGGTACGTTCGGTTCGGATTTCAGGAATTTGACAGATCACTCAATCATCCCAAATCCAAATTAATTTTGGTTTTGGTCTGAAGCGAATCTGAATATGTAATACCAATTTTAGCTTCTCTGTAATGCTACATATGGTAAAAGTATAACCTTCCCCTATAACAGTAGATGTTTCCATAGCAAAAAAAAATAATTCTGAAAAAAAAGGCATTTATTAGCCAGGATTGATTCACCAAAATATCTAACTTTTCAACATTATCACATTACAACTTAAATTTTAATTGACATACTCCTGCAAAAAAAATGTTTGGTCATATTATCCATTTGTGAAGCAGAAAACGGGAATTGCATGAATTTAAAAAAAAAAGGTATGAAAAAAATCAAGCACTTTTTAAACCAGAATAGATGAGTAGGAAAAGTTCTCACATTTAGCTATTTTAGTATTTTGACTACTTTGACTTCTCAGCTCACTATATTTCAATAATTAAGGAATGAACTCCGGATTAGTGAAACCATAAACTTATAATAAGCATTATGTCATAAGGATAAAAATTCTATGCTAGCTTTATGCAAGGAGCCAATGTCGCACAGAAAAGAATATCAAGCATGAAAATGAAGATATGAGTTGAATAGCTGGAATCACATTAACCATAGAAGCTGCACAACTCAAATTCTGTATTCAGCTTTGAGGCTGCAAAACTTAAAGTTGGTGGAATCCCTTTATTTCTAATTACCTATCTATCTATCTACCTTCCAACCTAGCTGTCTGTTTATTTCTATCCTAAATCCGGAGTTTCAGTGGTATTTGTAGATTTTTTTTGGAGGTTGTAAAATGCCAGACAGTCGTGACATATGGAAAAAAGGACCAATTAAATGCACAGTGCATGTATATATTTGTGTATTTATTATGCAATCATCCACTTGATGTTTAGAGAGCTGCTTTAAAATGGAATGGTCTTTATTAGGCAAGTTTCTTTGTTTTTCAAGGTATTCCAATGTTCATGGATAATTATCTATAACATCGTTGCATCCCAATTATGGTCTGAAATTAATGCGACTGATCTGTTGAAATCACATTTTGATTTAATTCATCAATAAAAAATTTAAAAAAATTACTTGCTTCTATTTTTATTTTTACTTTGTTTCACAAATAGTGCTGTTAGAAAAAAAAAAGCAGGTTTGAAGCTTTACGTTATTAGCATGCAAACAATAACAGAGTTCTTTACTTAAGTGAGAATTCAAAGTGAATTTTAAACTTAAGGTCAAAAATGGAAAGACTGGAAAAATTCTCTAGGTCAGCTACGCTTTTAGATCAACTTCTCTGGCCTTAAATTTGAGATTCACTTTGATTTCACTTTGAATTCTTAGTTTAGTAGATAACCCTGTAACTCTCACTCCAAGGCAAACTGCAGCCTTTTAAATGTTAATAAAACATGTATGGTGCACTGGATCTGTTGTTAGATCCCTGGATTCTTGAATGTGTTGCTCCAGGCTTTCATGTATCCTTCAAACCCATAAACAGCAGAGTAATAATTAATGCAGATGCACTAAGTTGGCAAACGTTCGATTGGTACATAACATCATTCCATGTAAATTGCCGCACACCTGGGCTATTACAGGTTTTGTCTATCCAATGACATAATAAGCAATACACGTATTGAAAACCAGATTATTTACACTTTAGGGGCCTGGAACCGCTCCCTCCTGGATATCCTCTAGATGACGCTGTTCATGTGAGCTGCCAATACTGATAGATCTCATATGGCGATTTATTTCCATTGAAGAACAGCAACATTGGTTGACTTAAGCAGAATTCATTTACAATGCATTTGTTCAGCAACTATAATAATTTAAATACTTTAAATACTTTTTATTTAATTATAATTATTATTATTATTATGTTATTATGTTATTATTTATATAGCACCAACAATTTCCGCAGCGCTTTACAATGGGTGGACACGAACAGACATGTACTTGTAACCAGACAAGTTGGACACACATGAACAGAGGGGTTGAAGGCCCTGCTCAATGAGCTTACAAGCTAGAGGGAGTGGGGTAAAGTGATGCAAAAGATAAGGATAGTATTAGACTAAGGACAGTTGCAAGAGAGGAATCAGTCGGGAGCTATTACCAGTTTAATTGACTCGCTTTTATGAAGAAGTGGGTTTTTAATGATTTTTTGAAGGAGTGGAGACTGGGTGAGCATCTAACGGGAAGTGAGTTCCACAGGTATGGTGTAGCCCTCGAGAAATCTTGAAGGCGAGCATCAGAGGTGGGAGTACGGACAGAAGATAGACATAAGTCTTCAGCAGAGGATAAGGGCCTAGACGGGACATACTTGTGTATTAGGGAGGATAGATAGGTGGGAGCAGCATTATGTAGAGATTTGAACGCAAGAACCAGAATTTTAAATTGAGCCCTATATCTTACAGGAAGCCAATGTAGGGACTGACAGAAGAGTGAGGCGTGGGAGGTGTGGGCGGACAGGAAGATGAGCCTGGCCGCCGCATTCATTATGGACTGTAACGGCGCAAGTTGGGAGCATGTAAGACCACTGAGAAGCAGATTACACTAGTCAAGGTGAGAAAGGACAGTGAAATGGACCAGCATCTTAGTCGCATCCATAGGCGTGCGCACGGGGTGTGCCGGGTGTGCCTGGGCACACCCTAATCCCCGCGGCACACCTATGTATATTGAGACCGGCAGGGGAGATCTCAGGATCTCCCCTGTCGGCTCATGCAGAGCCGGCGCTATCCGAGTGCCGGCTCTGCTCTCAGCCTCCCTCCCCACTGACCCACATGCAGGGAGGGAGGCAGGAGAGGACCCGGCGGAGCTATTGCCGGCAGCTCCGCCGGGTTCCTCTCGCGAGATATGAGCGTTGCCACGGCAACGCTCAAATCTCGCGAGAGTGAACTCTAGCCCCACAGGGGCTAGAGTTCACTCTCCACTGGACCACCAGGGAAGGAATCAGCAGCACGATCCCCCCTCCCTACAAAAGGTAAGAAGGGAGGGGGTATAGCAATGAATGTACCCCCACCTCCACCCCCCACAATCACCCACCCACATACAGCACACACACATACAGCACCCACACATACAGCACACACAGACATACAGCACCCACACACATACAGCACACACAGACATACAGCACCCACACACATACAGCACCCACACACAGCAACCCACAGACATACACAGCACCCACACACATTCAGCACCCACAGACATACAGCACCCACAGACATACACACAGCAACCCACACACATACACAGCACCCACACACATACAGCACCCATACACAGCACCCACAGACATACACAGCACCCACACACATACAGCACCCACAGACACAGCACCCACAGACATACACAGCACCCACACACATACAGCACCCTCACAAACACACACAGCACCCTCACACACAGCACACAAACAGCACCCTCACACACACACAGCACACTCACAGTACCCTCACAAACACAAACAGGACCCTGACAAACACACACACAGCACACTACCAGTACCCTCACACACAAACAGCACCCTCACACACAGTACATTAACAGCACCCTCACAAGCGCGCACACACACACACAAACAGCACCCTCACACACAGTACATTAACAGCATCCTCACAAGCACACACACACAAACACCGTCACCCACATAGCACACTACCAGCATCGTCACACACACATCACACTAACAGCACCCTCACACAGCACACACACACACACAGCAGTGTGTGTATGTGTGTATATATGTGTATGTATATATATATATATATATATATACATACACATATATACATACATATATATATATGCGGCGTGTGCTTGTGCTTTAGGATGCACACCCTAATGCAATAGGCTGCGCACGCCTATGGTCGCATCTTGCGTTAAGTGGGGTCGGATGCGCCCAATGTTTTTGAGATGGAAAAAACAGGATTTGGTGATAGACTGAACAAAGGTTGGAGTCAAAGTTAACACCTAGGCAGCAAACCTGTGTGGTGGAGCTGATGGTAGCACCGTTGACTTGGAGGGAGACAGACACAGGAGTAGCAACAGGGAGGAAAGGCCAGAATTTCAGTTTTGGTCAAGTTGAGTTTAAGGAAGAGGGCAACCATCCTGTTAGAAATAGCAGAGAGGCAGTCAGAGACACTAGTCAAGCGGGACGGGGAGAGATCAGAAAGAGGACAGGTAGATTTGCGTGTCATCTGCATAGAAATGATATTGGAAGCCAAATGAGCTAATGAGTTTACCAAGGGATGCAGTATAGATAGAGAACAGTAGGGGACCAAGGAATGAATCTTGGGGGAGAAGAAGCAGAGCCAGAGAAAGAAACACTGAAAGAACGCTGGGAGAGGTAGGAGGAGCACCAAGAGAGAGTAATATTTATATATAGAACAATTTTGCGGAGGATGAGAAGAAGCTGTTGATGATTAACAGTGTCAAAAGCCGCAGACAGGTCAAGGAGAATTAGGATAGAGTAGTGACCAAGAGATTTTGCAGCAAGTAGATCATTGGATACTTTGGTCAGTGCCGTTTCCACAGAGTGCTTAGCATGGAAACCAGACTGAAGCTGGTCTAGCAGATAGTTGGACTCGAGGAAGTCTGTCAATCTCGCATACACAACTCTTTCAAGGATCTTGGATGCAAAATGCAATAGCGAGATAGAAAGGTAGTTGGACGGGAGGTTGGGCTTCTTTAGAATTGGGGTTACAGTTGCATGTTGAAGGGCAATAGAAATATGCCAGAGGAAAGAGAGAGATTGAGAATTTTAGTGAGAGGTGGAGAAAGAGAAGAAGACAGAAAATCAATGTTCTTGGAGAACGGGAAGAAGCTCAATTTTTTGGGGCCCTTTACACAGCTCAAGGTCTGGGTTCCAGGGTCCACCTTCATGTTCCACCAATGAGTTTGTTCACAGGGGGTGGAGTGTGTAGGGGATGTCCTGATATGTGTGTAAGGAATGCATTGTGTGAATCTGTGTTTGTATGTGTAAGGGCTGCAAGGTGTGTTTCTGTGTATGTACACAGGATGCAGTGTGTGCGTCTGTAAGGGATGCATTGAGTGTATGTAAGGGGTGCATTGAGTGTGTGTAAGGGATGCATTGTGTGTTTCTGTGTGTGTAAGGGATGCATTGTGTGTAAGGGTTGCATTGCTTGTGTATGTGTGTCTGTGTGTGTAATGCATTGTGTGTTTTTCTGTGTGTAACGGGTGCATTGTGTGTGATGGATGTCAATCTCTCCCTCCCTTGTCCCTCTCATTCCCCCCCCAGTCAATTTATTTCTCCCCCCCTGTCAATTTCTTTCTTCCCCCCACTGTCAATTTATTCCCCCCCTCCCTGTCAATTTCTCCCCCCCCCCACCTCTGTTGTGAGCTCTGTATGGTCCTTCGGTACAGGGAGCTTTTGTTTCCTGTACACGGCCGGACTAAAAGGAAGTGCACACTCAGTGTTAGTCCGGACGGGTACAGGAGACAGATGCTCCCTGTACCCGCGAACCGTACAGAGCTCGGCCACGCTACAGTGAGGGAGTGACAGGAGGGAGCACTGAGCGCTTCCCTCCTGTCAGCCCCTCTCTTCATGCTGCGCCCTCATGGACGCACCAGCCCGGGCAAAGCTGCAGCCGTCTGAGGCTCTTTACAGAGCGCTCGGGCGGCTGCAGCATGAGGAGGGCTGGCGCTACTGGCGGCGCCCCTTCCCAAGGGGCGCCCTAGGCGGCTGCCTAGTCCACCTAACAGGTAGCGCCGGCCCTGCACACAGTTGCAGGCAGACAATGACAGAAACACACAGGTACAGGCAGACAGTCATATATATATATATATGTATAGCCACAGACACAGTCAGACAGGCAGACTGTCACACACATAGTTGCAATCACACACATAGTTACAGTCACACATAGTTACAATCACACACAGGTAGGCAGCCACATGCAGGCAGAATGGCACACAGGCAGGCAGTCACACACGCACACACGTACACACACACACACACACAGGCAGACAGTCAGTCACACACACACACACAGGCACTCACATAATTGCAATCACACACAAGGGGACCAGCACACACACAGTTACAGTGACACACAGGCACACAGTCTCACACACACAGTTACAGTAACACACACACACACACACAGGCAGACAGTTACACACATAGACAATCACACACTTAGTTACCTGTGTGGAGTGGAGGCAGTGCAATTCCTGGAGTCTGGTGGTTGTTGGGGAAGCAAGGAGTCCTTCCTGCTTCCCCCTTCCTGTGAAGCTTTTGCTTCTGGACGCTTGTAGCTCTGCCCTCCGGGTGGAGAATACTCAAATCCTCCACCCGGGTAGCTAGACATGTGAGAGCTGTTTCGGCCACATGGCGCCCCCTGCTGCCATGGCTCCCTGTGCAGCCCCACAGCTCACACACCACTAAGGCTGGCCCTGCTTGTAGTATTCTATGTAGGTTGCTCATCGCCAACATGTTGCCCTTATTTAAGATGGAGTATTTGTAATCAATGAGTCACATATGCTTTTGTTTTTCCCTTTGTTTTTCCCATTGTATATTTACTTGTGTTCAATACAGATTTAGTTTTTCATGATGAAGTGTCGTTAAAGCACAAAATGCATTAGTGTCAATTTTTTGCTGTTCCCACTTGTGTCTCAGCTTGAATTTTAATATTATAAGAAGAAATAAATGTATTTTTTGCAGGCTATTTTTTTCTCATGAAAGACTGGCTTTTTAATATATGTATTGCTGATAATAATGTACCTCAATTGCCTATGTCGTGTTTTAGGGTGTATTTCTGTATATTCCTGGGGTTCAGTGCACAAAAATCATCCCAACACACTGTGCAGGGGTACCCAATCCTCAAAATATTAATAATGTTTACATAGTCAGCTCATAATCTAGTACACATCCTTTCCCTGTCTCTTAGGAATTAACTGAGCCATGTTCAATGTTGGTGCAACAAGACATTTAATGTCTAGATGAGGGGTAGGCAAATGTTCTCTAGATGTTATGAACTGCATTTCCCACAATGCTGGCAAGCATCAGAGGAAATGTATTCTATAACATCTGGAGTGTCAATGGTTACCTACTCCTAGTCTAGCTATTGAAAACATATTAACCCCCAATATAAAC